>QFFB01006429.1:0-13724 GCA_003316465.1 Ramaria cf. rubripermanens
CTTCCTCGCTGCCATTTTGGACGGCGCTATGTTGCTAGTGATCTTCTTCTCCCTCCCCGAGACATTCTACGTTCGCAGCGCTGGATCTTACAGCCAACAACCTAGTCGACGACGTTTTACCTGGGCGACATACATACGAACACTAGTTGTCTTTCGCCAATTCCCAGGAAGGAGACTCCACATGCGCCAATTCTTCTTACCCTCACTTCGAATGGCCAAATATCCTTCCGTGCTCTTTCCTGCAATTTGTATGTTCCATGTTTTTCTCCTCCCCCGCCTTCGGATACTAGGATGCTCATCATTCAGATTATGGAATGGCATACGGCTTCGGAAGTATTCTTCCCGCCGTCACTGTTTCCCATGTGTTCTCGCAACATTTCAACTTCAGCACGCTGGTCATTGGCTTAGCATACGGAGGAGCACTGACCATTGGTGGCCTTGTTGGGGAACTCGGTGGCGGCATGGTAGTCGATTATATTATCAAGCGTGAAAGACAGAAGCACAGGGAGAGTGTCGAGCCGGAAGTACGACTCAAGGCAATCTGGACTGGGGAAATACTTGTACCAGTTAGTTGCCTCGAGCCATGCCAGAGGATCTGCCTCCCTGGTACTTATTATTCGTCGTGTGTACTGACCCTAATTTCAGCTGGGACTTCTCATGTACGGGTTTGGGGTGCAATACAGAGTGAACTTCATGATACCTGTGAGTCCTCTCACGTCAAAGCATAATCTGATTAATCACGTCCGTGTTTGAGATTGTCGCAATGGGCATCGCCATGGCAGGTGTTCAAGTCATAACGACGGTAATTAATGTCTTCTCCTGCCTACACCGACAGCCTCAATCCAATGATCTGAATAGGTCGCCTATGTATATGCTATTGAATGCTATCGTCAAGAAGCCAGTGACGTGCGTCTCTTAGCTTGTTACACCATATAACCTTGACGATAAACCGGATAGACATCCCAACTTATTAATCTTATCCGCCAAGAAATCGGCTTCACCTTCGCCTTCTACGCCATTCGCCTGGGTGATAAGATCGGATATCAATTCACGTTCCTCATATTTTCCATCATTGGGAGCGGCGTCGCGTTCGCTCCGATAGTGTGGCTCATGTTCCACGGCAAGGAAATACGGGAGAGACTGGGGAAGCCAGATAGTCTGGACTTGTTCGGCTACAGCGATGAGATGACTTGATACTGTGAGTTTTGCTCACTTTTTCGACGACATGGGCAAAGAGTTCGAACTCGTAAAAACGTAAAAATCCCTGATGCTCTCGAAATCACTACTCACCGAGTCACCGACAATGCCGGGCATCTCCCGCTGCTAAACCAGTCAGTCCACATGCCAGCCTGGCCGCTAGAGGGATAAATCCAGCATATAAAGAGTAGTCTTTTTGAGGATCAACTACAACGATGTCAACACGGCCATACGCAATTAGGACTGAAACCAACAGACCTTAAACAGCGATGATACCAGACATGACCACAGGGATGTAGTCCCACCATATATACCTAATGAACCTCATACGATTGATTGTCGGCGAAAATACGCACCTTTATGATCCAATCTGGCTTGGATTGCCCCAAGCCTGCAATGCCGATGCCAGCTTTTGACGTGCCATACACGGCTCCCACAGCTGCAATCGAGGATCTGGCTAGAAATTTGGATGGATTCTGTCGAGCATCTTACTGCTAAAGACCATCTGGCCAGGTGTTAATTGTCCCGCGTTGCGACGATTACAGAAACAATGCTCACAGCAGAAGTCACGCCCGCAAACCCGAAGAACGGCGCACAAGGAACAGACATGCAGGAGCGAAATAATGACCGTGGCTTATATGTTCTTTTGACGCAGTTGGAAAGCCGGAGCTTGGATAGCTCGGCAGGTGGTTACATCATACTACGGTTGACCTTCGACAGGCTACAATACTACTACTAGTAGCCGTCGTCGCGCGCGCTGGTCACGAGTCCCCGAACCATATGTCGACGCCCTCTACTTCAGCATCGCCAGCTCCATTTCGCCGCCGTAGATCCGCAGCCCAGCACGCAGATGGGGCCTCACCGTCCAAACGCCGTAATGCTGCCACTCCGGCACGCTCGTTAGCTTCCCCCTCTAACCATTCTGGATCCACGTCGGACCCACAGCTTGACACCGCGCGCCGCGCGTCCTCCTCACGCGTGTTGAGCGTGTGGTCAACGCTCGAGGCCAAATATGCACGCCGCCTTGATGAAGACGACATCGTGGACTTGGTCAGTGGCACCTTCTACAAAGACCGTGGTGTGCTAAATCATAAAGCCGGCATCTGGGACATCGGTTGCTTCGCTGACCCAAAGGAAGCTCAGGACCTGGCACCGGAGGACGATGACGAAGAAGATGAGATTGGCAGGTGGGGTTCGGACTCCGAGCTTGAACACCAGTTTACGCCTCTCCACATTCCACCTGCATGTGAACTTGACCCCGAGGACGCGGAAGACCTTAGAGCATTTCTGGCCGCAGAGGACGCTCGAAAAGCATTACATGGTCAAGACGATGAGTTTAGCGAAGACGAAGCCGGTCTAAATGACACAGGAGGTGACAACCATGACCTGCAGCTTGATACTGACGCGGAAACCGACGAATCCATTTTGGAAGTAGAAGCGAAAAGTACGCGACTTTCTCCTACGGAGAGTGACGACGATCTCGCTGGGTATGACGATACCGTTGGCGAGGGAGCTCTGCTGTGGGAAGTCTCAACAGAGCTAAGTAATTGTTCGGAACCTCTGGGCGCAGAGGATCCCATGGGATCCCTACCGCTCCATGCTCTTCCTCACCGACATCAGCCTCCCGCGAAATTATGCACCCCTCCCCTCTCCCGGTCCTCGATGCGGCCACCTAATGACCAGGGTCTACCCACCAGGTCACCGCAGCCCTTGCGACCACCTGTCAACCTCCCTTCACCGCCTATATCTCGGAAGGCCTCGGCCTCAGTTTCTACAAAGAAAGGGACATCAAGTCAGTATTCGCCAGATAGAGCGACAAAGCGTCCAATGTCGACCGACAAAGGAAAGCCAAGTCTCTCGCCCACAAAAAACCTTGTGGCAGAGGTACTATTACCCAAGCGCGGTCCCCGTTCTACCTCCACAGCTCCCTCGCAGCATTATCCGCAACGCGCCTCCGCGTCTCATCCTTTTGCAGCCTCACTCCCATCCCGCGAATTCTGGCCGCCATCCTCACATCCGGCCCCCCCAGCGCTTGCATTCCCAGTACCCGGCTCTGTGCTACCACCCCCTTACACCCGTGAGTCCAGCTTGACCCCACATCCAGACGCACAGATCTACATCGCACAGGCGATGCAGAGCCTCAGTTACCTTGCCTTTGGCGCACCCCAGCCGCCACCCACTGTGTCATTGTTCAATCAATCCCATGCTCACACCCCACAAGCCTTTCCGGCCTCATCTCACCCGCCCTCACAGTGGCCATACCCTGCGCCTTATTATCCGCACCACCCTCACAGCTATGCGTCTACCCTCCCTCCATGGCCCTACTCACCCTATCCCTACCATTACCCTCCCGCCTCGCACCCACCACCTCCCACACCATCGCCCTCCCCAGCGTCTGGCGGCAAGCCTCCCTCCTCGCCGCCTGATTTTTCATCATCTCCTCTTTCTGGGAAAGGCAAGAGGAAGAGGGTATCATTTCCCCAGGAAGTCGAACAATCCGGTTCTGCGTCGGACTCAAGTCCAACCCGGAATGGGAGTGTCAAGCCTGGAGTGAGTATGGGGATGGGCAACTGGAATGATAAAGGGAAGACTCTGACATCAGGGAAAGTTTTGCAGCGCCAAGATGGTAGATAGCTAGGTATATGTGTGATCCATGTGCTTGTATGTAAATACATATCTATCTGTGCCATATATGCCAGTATATATGTGTGTAGGAACCATCAATAATAGCTAGAAAACCTGGATTAGTTATTGGTGAATTCTTCCTCTCTTCTTCTGGCCAGTGTTGAGGATCTACATGATGCGCAATGTGCACCCACCTTTCTTCCAATTTTAGTCTATCAGGCCTTCAATTACTATTCTCCCTTTATAATTGTAATCCATGCTTTGTGCAATGAATTTTTATATCACTATTAATGCTTGCGATGGTTATCTGTGCGCTATCTAATCACAGCTTGAGACTCAGCCACAGACTCACTCCTAACAACTTAAGCGTGATCCCGACGTAGGTCACCCAAGATCTTTGCTCTGAATCGCATCTAGCACTATGAAGTTTGGGCGTAAGATTAAGGTCTGTGCGCTCGTCGTACCTGCGACGTATTTACCTCACGATGACTCCTCCAGGAGGACATGTATGGGGCGTGGAGGAACGAATACCTGAACTACAATGGGCTTAAGACAGAGCTGAAAAGGCGTACATCACCAGGTCCTTGGAGCAACCGAGATGAGAGCGAGTTCACTAGGATATTGGACGCGGAACTCCAGAAAATACAAGAGTTTCAGACTGCCAAGGCGAGCGCTAGCCTTTCCATGTCTGCCGTCAGCGAAGCTCAATGGTTATCGTGGTCGTATAGATCGAAGAGCTTTCTTCCAGAATCAATAGTGCTGAGAGAGAGGTCAAGAGATTGGTTGAAGATTATGAGCTGGAAGAGGGCCGAGAAGTCAGTGGTATCGAAGCACACTCTGGCCAGCTCGAGGCTGGACAAGAAGACAATTACGACGATTACGACGATTTAGATGAGAGTGATGATGGTTATAGCGTCGAAGATAAATTCAGGCAGCTGGAGGAGGAGGTGGCGGTTCTTGTCGCAGGTAAGCAAATGCTATTCATAAATAGTCAAAACCCATGCTATTTAATTAGATGTGCATGACCTGGCGCTTTACACAAAGCTTTGTTACACCGGGTTCATAAAGTACGCGATACCGTTCGTGACGTTAACAGACCGCCATCTAACGCACGTTCATTTTCAAGAATTGTCAAGAAGCATGATAAACAAACCGGACGAACATTAGGTTTGACCTTTCTTTATGACTTTCTTGCAAGGCGACCCTTTCACCGGTATGATTGGGACTTGTTGATTGTCAAATTATCAAAGTTATATGATCTCGTCCGCACCCGGGGACATCCAGTCCAAGGAGACTCGAGTGCCGGTGGGACCCAGAGTGCCTTTGTCCGACAGACAACGAAATATTGGGTACATGTTCCGGCATAACTGATGTCCGGATGCTAATTGGTGCATGTAACCTAGGTTCACCCTGACAATTTGGTGGCGCTTAAATTGGCCATTTTGAGACACCTGCCCGTTCTTGGTACGCTCACATAGAGAACATCCTGTCGGTTTTCACCTGACTTTTCGACATAGTATTCGACAGAAACAAGGAGTTTGAAAGACGGGATGCGGGTGAGTGCTTTCTTCACATGAAAGCGACGGTCTAGACATTTGTGCCCCTTTCGAAGCAATCACCTCTATTTATCTTGATAATGAAGACCTTGAACTCTATTTGGGTCGTCTGGAAAAGACAGAAGGTGCAGAGGCCATACGGCTCCGATGGTATGGTGATACGGATGTTAAGCAGGTGCTGAAAAAATGTCTCCCCTTCCTTTATTCTCACCGACACATGGTAGGTATTTGTTGAGCGAAAAACCCACCGTGAAGATTGGACAGGCGAGAAGTCCGTCAAGGTGAGTATATACAACGATCAGACATCTCTGGATTCTACAGACTTCTTGCTAGGCACGATTCCCGATTAAAGAGGAAAATGTCAATGCGTTCCTCCGTGGGGAATATATAATGGATGAGGAATTTGAAGCTCTGATTGCAAAAGGCAAAAAGAACCCCCAGGAAGTCGAGAGCATGATTCAGTTGGCTAACGAGGTCCAGTATGCGGTGTTGAACCGGAAGTTGCAGCCTGGCGAGTTGCCTTACATGACAGCTTCTCAACAGACTCGGCTGATTTCTAATCATCATAAGTGTTGAGAACCTTTTATCATCGCACAGCCTTCCAACTACCTGGCGATGCTAGGGTACGTATATGCGGCAGACTCGAATGTCGTCTATGGTAATGATTGTATATCAGGTTCGAATATCTCTTGACACCGAGCTGACAATGGTTCGAGAGGATAACTGGGATGGAAGGCAGAGGTCTGGAGATAACTGGAGACGCACTGATATTGGGATCGATGCGCCCTTTGAACAGTTGCCGCCCGAGGATAAAGAGCCCTTCAAGTACGTGGAACACGAGTCTCGCAGGCCATTTCTCAAGTTCAATCAGATATGGGGTGTTAGAGGTCAAATTACAAACGCAGATGGGACAGGAGCCCCCTACCTGGGTGACCGACCTAGTAAATAGTCATCTCGTCGAAGCGGTTCCCAAATTTAGGTACATGACTTGATGATACTCTTTGGTTGTCCGCTGACCATTTATACACAGCAAATTCATACATGGGTGTTCGACCCTTTTGCCCAATCGTGTGGATCTTATACCATTCTGGCTCCCTCAGAGTAAGTGCGAATAAAATATACAAATGGACCCAACAGACACGGACGTCTTGTAGTGGATATTGATATCCTTAAACCCGATACTGGCGCTGCACACTTTGAGCGGCCGTCGCATACGTCATCTACTTCCACAAGTAATTCACCCCATGCTCAGACTCCACAGCCGCCTTACGCGGAACCACTCAGCGAGGGAGAGGAGGACGAGGAAGTGGCTATCGCTATTGCACGGGACGAAGACAAGACTGCAGGATTAGATCCGGCCGCGGCCATCGAGGCTATCTCGTATCGCGAGACTTTCTTACAACAGAAGGCACGCGAGGACGAAGAAAAGAAGAACCGAAATGGGGATCAGCAACCTCATGAAGAGTCGTCCTCCTCAGAAGATGACGAAAGGACAGCGTTCCTGAAAAGAAGAAAAAGCAGTTCCACTACAGCCCCCCGACCTCGAAACCTGTCCATCGACCCTCTCACTCCATCCTCCTTCTTTGACAAGAGGTTCAAATCTAGCTTCTCCAGGGAACGTCTAAGACCATCGGGCAGTGCGCTGGACGAATCAGAGGAGCACCATGATGATGACCGCCAATTAGAGCCTGGTGTGTCTGATCGAAATGGTGAAGTAGAGTACGTCCGGGAATGGAGAGCACAAGATGGCAAGAAAATTTCTGTTCCTGTTCGCATAGAACCCAAGGTTTACTTTGCTGCGGAGCGAACTTTCCTGGTGAGTGCTCTCTCTTTGTGAGGCGTCTAAATTTTTCTGACGTCGCGTAGCGCTGGTTACAATTTAGTGTGGTTATTGGGTCGATCGCGACGCTGCTGTTGAATTTCATCCAGCCAGACGACATCCACGGCTTGATCAGTGCCGCAGCTTTTACTGTTGCGTCTCTTCTCTCCATCGCATACTCATGCGGTATCTTTGTATATCGCGCCTACAAGCTGCGAGCAAGGGATGCTGAAGGGTTATACTATGGTGGGTTCCGCCGACTACTTTTTAACTGTTCCTTTTCCTTATCTTGACCGGTTGGGTCATTCTCAAGATAAATTCGGACCAACTGCACTGGTATTTGTGTTGTTTGCGGCTCTTGCAACCAACCTAGGTCTTCGCTGGCAGGAATGAAAAGGATAAACGATAGTCACGCAGTCTCTGTGTACCTGACACGCCTGGTTAATGATTGCGATAACCCCGACTTTGGTTTTGTTTTCAGGTATAGTACATGGACGCATGTTACTGGTAACCAGCCTGTGAATGCAGAAAATTCCCTACATCGCACTCAGAGTTTTAGACTGTAAAATTTCGTTGCTCAAAGAAAAATCTATCATCAAATACATCCCCAAGTCGCGCCCGTGGATTAAAGGATTAAGAGTAAAGCACGCCAGCGTCCCGAGGATAAATTGTTATCAGGCCTACGGCCAGAAATTACAGGCTCCAAGCCCATTGCACTCATGAATTATTTACCATCAGTCCTGAACACGCATACATCACACATACTGATAAGCCTGTGTAGTCAATTGTAAACTGTGCATGGGATGATGAACAGCAACGATATCGTCTAGAGTCCTCGAGATGCGTCCTGCGTAATTTCTTGGTCCTCAACCGGCCTGGTATACAGCAGGCCCAGCTGCCACATGAGCATCTAACAAGCTAAAGTTGTAGGGTGTAACGAAGATGTCCCGGTCCACCAATAGCACAAATACTGTCCCGTTGACTACTGGATCGTTAATGCCGGGAAATACATCTATATGTCCTGGCTGCATTGTAGCTAAAGGAGAGTCAGTTAATGACGGAACCAATACAGTGGTGGCTGCATCTCACATGCAGTGTTTCCGCTGACATTGAACAGCGAGGTGTACGTGGTGTTATATTGGGACACCCACGCAGCAAACTTCAACGCAAATTTTAGAAAACACTATGGATCACTTCGAAAGAGCTTACCTTTGGCTCTGAAGCATTAGTTGTCGTGGTATAGTTGAATCCTTTCGGGCCAACCGTTTTACCAGGATATTCCCACTGCGTGGAGAGTAAGCTATCATCGTCAAGGACTGACGGTATGCAAACAAACCTTGAACTGCACTTCTTGTCGAGGGGTGGTCAGTTGTGTACGGTTGTGAGTGATTGCTGGTCCAAGGAAAGGGTTTAGACCAGATGGCGGGTTTATCACCTCAAGGGCCGGGAAGTTCGCCCATTCAATGCGGGGGTTCTCCGAGGGACACTCCGTTATGTACGGGGCAAGCAGCGTCCATTGCATAGATTGCGATATAGCAGGCACAAAAAAGTAGGGCATCGCTTCAAGACAACACTGGTAAGAACAAAAGAATTACGAGCGGACGATGTACTAACGGAATAATCCTTCGAACTGTGTGAAAATCATTTGCTGACGCGCCTGAATATCGATTATGAGCAGGTTCCAAACGACGAAGGAATGAAACTGCACACTTCAGTTGTTATGGACTGGAGAAGAATTTGAGCCGAAGGTCTGCTGTCTAAGTGGGGCAAAAACCCATACGCCCCAGACTCCCCAAAGCGTGTCAACTACGCAAGATGAGTCTTGTGTACTTCAGGAGCGTTGCCTTAGACTCACTCTTTGGCAGAAATCGATGAACTCCGGAACGGTCGTGAATGGGTAGGTGTACGTGCACTGCTTGGATGCCTTGGCTATTTCGCACCATTTGGTGAGTAGTTGAATAACACAGTAATAAAACAATCTCCTACGTCCGAGCAGATGTGACAAGGCAATAGCGTGTGCTTCCTCTTGGTTCGCCATGAATTCGATCAAAAACATGTCCTCAGCATTCAGACCCGCATCCGCGAACTCTTTCGCCGAAAATTTAGCGAGACCATGATGAAACAAGTCGAGTTCGATGAACTCCTGATTCAGTCCCAAATTCTACGTTGACGAGATTCAGCGCATGAGCGAATTGAAGGGGGAGGAGGGTATACGTACAATGGACTGAAAGTCGAAGTCAGACGTGGCACTGTAAACAGGAGGATTGGTCTGATCGCCCCCAGGGGGTTTCGCGGGGGAGGGGTGGCTGCCAAGGTTCCTCGGGAAAGAGGCACCTTTGACAGAAAGTGCCCCCAGTAACGAAAAGACGAATAAGAAGATAGATGTAGACTTCGTCATGTCTGTCGGATTTCCTGAGCTGATGAACGAGTTTTATACTTCAAGCTAAAACCAGGCGCCTCAGCTTAATTTCACGAGCATAGCAATGAAGGAACGATGCAGACGTCGATGACCGTTTGAAGAGGTCATACTCTAGGGCCGCATAAACTGTTGTCCTGCAGATGACGAGCCTTGGGGCCCCCGGTGGACTGTGACATCCATCGAGGGTCCAAAAATGAAATCCGCCTGCACAAAGTACACGTTCATTTGATAAGCCGATATTCTAAATTGGCCGGAGCCGGGGGGGAGCAGTTAGAAACTCCTGATCACGAGCTTGAACTAAGGAGGAAGACCCACTCTGGGCACCGTGATAAACCGTCACTCTAAAAGCGTCCAGTTCCGAGCTCATAATTAGCTTCTAATAATTAGGGGCCTGGTGTTGAATTGAGAAGGTGACCACTGGAAAGTCCTGCTGCGGCAAACTTGCTGTTTGTTTTCAGTACGGCGGGATTCAATATCATCAGCGCTCAGCCGCTCAATGGAAACTTCTCCGTGATGAACAACGGCCACGACTGCCAGACAAGCATGGTTCGCCTTGAACTTGGTACGAACGACGATACGCCACCGAAGAAGTACGGTATGGCAATTGACCTGCAGAATGTCTATATGGTGCTGACCTCACCCTAAATGTGACAGACCAAACTGAAAATTACCATGAACTTCAGGACGTTCACAGAAGCTATATATCTCTAGCTGACGCGTGACGGCCCGTATCCCTGTGAAAAAAAAAAGAAGATAAAATGTGACGACGCTGAGATGCGTTGTAAAATTATATGAGCTTCAGTGCACTTCACAGCCGCCTGACGCCAACCCCAATATATCCCTGGTTCCACAAACTTCAAATTTGACTCACTTTGCAATTGCCCAGACCCAGGGATGTCGGACCTATATAAGAATTTTTAATGATGTTCTAACAAGTGGCTGCTTTCCCTTGGCTCCTCAGCAAGGCCTAGGGTATTAGGTCACTTAGGTGCTCAGTATTCTAGCGTTAGTCTCGGTCCCAGCCGTTCCGTCGCCTTGCAGCTGGCGGAGTGGCCACTGCGGGCGAATTGTGCGAATTGTGAGATTTTGCGATCTCCGACAGCGTCTACTGTGGTTATTTTCCGGGTGCGATGAGGGATCTAGTTGGGCTTCTGAATTTCGCTTGCACCTTCCACTCCCCTCTCAAGCATCCAGAGCCTTAAAAATTCCCGGACGTCCCTCACTGACAGCTAATCCTCAGGAATCCCAGACCATGCAGGGATAGGCAGGGGCAAGTACTTGAGATTTCTTGGAGATATACCCGTGATGTAATTTGCAAATTGGAGGCAATTAACTATGAACTCAGGGATAAGACACCGGTCCTTTCGTCCACTTTGACACTTACGGCTCTCAGGCATGGTCACAATTTCTTTCCCCCATTGCTCTCCATCACTAGTGGCCCTGAGTACCGCTTGATGTTGCCATGGTCGCAATTTCCCCCATTAATCTTCATCACACTGACCTCGAGTACCTCTGTGCTGGAGTTCCGTCTTCGCCTTTAAGGAGCATCATGCCCACGATATGGAGGCGTGCAGTGTTAGTGACTGTATATCTTAGAGACGTTAAGCTCAAGCACTTGTTTCTCAAGCTGGAGACCGGGGATTACTACACAAGGCAAGTCCATGCCCATATATGGTATATTTCAGGCACTGATGGTCTATAGAACTAAAGAGTGTGGTAAACCACCTGGGTTATTATATATAGCTTTTCCGAAGAACAACATCGGGAAAGATCGTCCAATAAACGAACGGCGTACAAAGCAAATCAAGAAGTGTCCGAAGCTGTGATAATAAAGAAATGAAAGTCCCAAACACGCAAAGACAAGAAGTAGTGTAATGTCCCAGAGTGGTACTGTTGAGCGGTATGGAGCACAACAGGCCGAGGATCGTACTATACGATCCACGTTCAGCATGTTGGAATGTTGATGTTCTTCAACGTTTTGCTGTAGACAGAAAAAAGAGGTCCATAAGTGATCAAGAATCTCGAATAGACGACTGGGCGAACTTTGCCGTGAAGAGACCCCAGAATCCCTGTGACAAAAAATGAGGGTGCTTCAAAGCACGACAAGTGAGTAAACTAACCTCCACGCCACCGAATTGAGCTTCCTGTGGACGAAGCCAGTGATCTGAGAAGAATCAATTGAAGCAAGTCGACCAACGCACCTTCCACGGTTCATCAAAGAACTCGAAGAAAAAGTAACCAGTGCCATTAGCATTCGCAGCACAAACAAATGTGTCTAAGAAGGTCTGCACAGGCGTTGATCAATCTCCAATTAGCTGGCGAGGCAATTGTTTACCTGGAGACCTTGCTCTGAGGCTGTTGCAACGCCATTGCTAACGAGCGGTGACACAGTCAGTCAGAATAAACGAACGACATAAAGGATGCCCTACGAAGCATGTGCTGTGTCATTCGAATTCTGACAAAAAAAGTATTACATCAGTCTACGCCGAAGTATGATATCAATGCTGCACAGACCGTTGGCCAACCTGTCTCAGCAATGTACATCTTGGGTTTATTTGGCACGGCTTGCGCCTCTGCGATATTTGTAGTCTGAAAAAAGTCGGCAACCCATCCAGCTGCTTGTGCTGCTGTCTGGGAGGCAAACCAGGCGTGTACGTTTGCCATCTGAGCCGCAGGTACGCGAGACATGCATGAGCTAAATTGGCACAATAGTAAAAGTCATGACACGCACCCCATAATCGATATTTGCCAAGACTTCATTATTGAAGTAGCTCCCGGCATCAGACGTGCCGACCGGCAACGTCTTTGGGAGATTGAGTCCTTGCAGCCAACTGCGTGTGTCGTTGATCATGTTTATGAGGAGTTGTGCACCAGTGTTAGCAACGGCACCATTGATATCTTGGGTCGCGCCACCGTTGTCGGTGACATAGTTTAGCATGAATTCGTTCCCTACTGTCATCGCTGGTGACAAGATAGCCCCTGTCAATGGATGAAATGGAAGCGACATGCCCACTACCCACCGGCAACGTTGTTGACACCGAACGATGTGAACGCAGTCTGAAGCTCGTCCCGCTGGCGTTGATACGCTGTATTGTCGGAAGGCACTACATAGTTACCAACATATACGGTCATGTTGACCTTGGTTCGCTGAATGGCGTCCAAAACTAGTGATGTTTGGTTGCAGTCTGCGCCATAGAGCCGGATACGCTTAACAGAGGGCCCCATGCAGTGAGCGTCATCTGAGTATGATGGATACTACAAGACTCACAGTTGTGAGTTGAGACATGAGTTGGATATCCTCGATGACAGCGCCTGCAGGACAGTGTGAGCATGCTGTACTGAGACTGCCGAAGTTTCTTACCCAGCGTTGCGTTACAATTGGGAAGTTGGGCATTCGCCGGGGTATAAGCCAATCCATAGAAGGACTGATGTAGGCGAGGATCCTTAGAGAAGTTGCTGGGGTCATTAGGGTTGGATTGTACTACTCCAGAAGCCCCACTGGTGGTGCTGCCGCTGCTGGCAAGCTTGTTGTTGTTGTTGCTGTTGTGCGACTTCGAGACACTGACGCCTACACCGACACCTATTGCGATGAGAATTGCAAGAGCTGCAACGGAGCCAACGACCTGCTAGGTGTAAGGACCAAGGTAGCTACAGTAGTATAAAAGGTCTTACAATCCACTTTGAACGACGATTGCGGGCAACTGATTTCTCTTGCCACGAGTTGGAAGTTCCAAGGGTGGAGTATGGTGTCGAGTCCATGAGTGCAGGTCTTGATGTCGAGGTGGGAACAGCGGCGTAGGACTCAAGCGGGTGGGACTGGGGAGCGTGCAGACGCTCTGCAGAGGCGCTAGGAGAAGTAGGGTACGAGCTAGTGAAGTGATGGGGCTTGAAAAAGTGTTCAGGAGAATGAGGAGAAAGGAATGGGAGGATATACGGACTGCAGGAATATGTCCGTCGTCGTAGTAGTCTACAAGGTCTGAGTCAGGCCTGCTACCGAGGGAATTATTAGTACCAGGTTCAAAGTCAGTATACCTTTCGCGGCTGCCCATAGTTAATAGTCGCTCAAGCTTAGGCGTCAGCGGGAAAGGGTGTGGCTGTTAGTGCCGCC
>QFFB01006430.1:0-10592 GCA_003316465.1 Ramaria cf. rubripermanens
AATTGATAGTCTTGCCAGTTACACTCCAATACCCGAGAGTTATTGATCAGTTGATTTTCCTGTTCAGTATCTTTCACAAGTCAAGTTGAGTTGCTTATAAAAGCTACCTCACACACACTTCTCTTATGTCTCTCATTATTGCTGTGTACTGACAGATTATCAGGTCAGTCCATTTATAAACTCAGCTGCTAGGTGTATTCCTCTTTCTTTGGAATATGCTCGAACCCTAAAAGTGTCCTTGAACCTACAGTCTAATAGTTTATTATGCATTGCTGCTAAGAAATGCATTGCCTTCCATCTGTGATAACTTGGACTAGTTATTGCACGGATTGCAACCAAGGTACAAATATTAAATTATTTCCGGAGTTGTGCTGCAGCAGTGCTAGTATTCTATAAGTCTCGTATACAACACGTTCTGATAGATTGAAGTGTTAGCAATAACACCAAAGTCTTAAGGGGTTCCAAAACACATGAGCCTGGCTGTGTACAGGTATACCTCACCCCTTCATCTGTGATGTAGCACAAGAAGTAGGCCTTCTACTCCCATACTCTCCCCCATTCACTCTCCCCTGCATCCTTAGTTTACTATAAGTACATCACTTTCACATGTATACTCCCTAGTTCAATTATCATGTCTACCTTGTTATTTGACCTCAGACTTGTAGAAAAAAACCCTAGTAAACTTGATAAAATGTAGAAGAAGGAATAGAAGACTTGAAGAAGGGGAAAATCAATGTGCATTAACTTGAGTGTATAATTGGCCTCAACAACATGAGGGACAGGCTAAAACCATATGATTTATTGCAGCTAACATTCTAACTGTTTATACAATATCAGAAAGGGGCTGAAACCCCTGAGAAGACCGGATCTTAGGTCAACATATCACTGGTAACATGAGCATGACAAAAAGTAACAAAAGACATATGATCTCATAACAGAATTATCCACTGCATCATCGATAGTTTTACTCATTGGTGAGCTTGAACCTTTGATCTTATTCACTACACCCCCTTAGGGGCATTGCTGAGACTGCTATTTGCAACACTTCACAGGAGTGTTTGGGTCAGTGAAAGGAACACCTGAATTGGGGTGACCTTTCCTTGAGGATGTGTGCTATTCATTGTGTACTCCTCTTGGGTTATTTACTACAACCATAGGCCCATGTTGGAATTACACTGACATTACACATTTACCCTAAAATCCAATCTTGACAGTCCTTTAGCTAATGTTCTGTCTACTGTCACATGCCTGTGACATTCCTGTGACTCACCATCATTAGTGACACACTGGCTTTCTATTCTGGCATTCCATGACTTTCCATTGGTATTCTACCCCTATATCATTTATGTATAAGTAGCTAGCTTCATAGTTACAATAAACCATTGGCAAAGAGCCTGTTTGCTCACATAGGTTGAGCCCATTGTGTGAGGTAACAGCTGTTCTCACAAGATTTCCCTTTTGCATGTTGCACAGAGTTCCCAACTCCTTCCCTATATATCATAACATAAATCAGGCATGGATCTGATAGTTGAGCCAATAGGATCTCTGTTGAGTGATATCACTCAAGACTTTAATCCAATCTATCTGCTGTACATATCTTTTTGCAACTTCTTGGCAGACAACAGCCAGAGTGAACCTTACCACATCAATACATCTTCACACTGTCCCAGCCTTGTGCTCACATCCTTGCATGTAATGGAGGAACTTGGCTTTGATATCTGTCAGCTTGAAACTTCCCACCTGTGCAACAATGATGTTGTTGACTTGCCAGCATGGATCCAAAAGCACATATCCCCACAACTTTCCTACTCTTGCCATTTCTGGGTGGACCATGTCTCCTCTGCAACCTTCACACTGTTTTTAGGTGGAAAGGTCAAGGAATTCTTGGACACTAAGCTACTCTACTGGTTGGAAGTCCTGAATTTGATCAAGGAGGTACCTGTTCCATCCACAGCACTCTCATCAATAATTTTCTGGAGCATGGTGAGTGCCCAAGTGTTATCCTCCATAGATGAGCTCTGACATGATTCTAATGAACCTGAGCATGATGACACTACAGAATTTGCTACAGATGCCCACAAGTTTGTGTCTACCTTTGGAGGTGTGATCTCTCAAAGTGCTCTCCATATCCACTTGTTAGCACTCCCATTTGCACCTGAAAGGTTGAAATTATCAGAGATGTACCTCCCAGTGTTTCCAAAACTACTCTCCATCAAGACTGGGAAACAGATGGTGTGACCAGCTATTCAAAATGTTCTGGTGGGTCACATCCACCCAGTTTACTCAGTGGCATTCTCATCAGAGGGCAAGTACATTGTCTCAGTATTTGTTAACAACACAATCCATATGTGGGACGCAGACACTGGCAGTGTCATTTCAGTACCATTTAAAGGCCATGCCAGCTCAGTCACCTTGGTAGCATTCTCACCAGATGGCAAGCACATTGTCTCAGGATCTGATAACAACACAATCTATGCGGGATGCAGACACTGGTGATGCCATTTCAGCACCATTTGAATGCCACCCCAACTCATTCACCTCAGTCACATTCTTGCAGGATGGCAAGCACATTGTCTCAGGATCTTGTGACAAGACAATCCAGGTGTGGAGTGCAGACACCAGTGATCTCATTTCAGCACCATTCAAAGGACACACTGGCAGTTTTTACTTGGTGGCATTCTCACTGGATGACAAGCATATTGTCTCAGGATCTGTTGACAAGACAATCCATGTATGGGATGCTGACACCAGTGATCTGTGAGATCCTGAGATATAACACCAAAGCTCCAGACCTCTGAACTCCAAAGTATCTATTGTGTTCCATTCTAGTTCTTGTCATATGCCCTTCAAAGTATAATCCCTATTCACAACCCAAAGTAGATTACTTGTACTCCTGTTTGATCTGAACCTCCAATCCTATTCCAACTGCCACTTGGTATATAACTTATATATCCTTCTTGTTCTATGTTTATGTCTTAGAATACAATTAGGATATAACATATTAATAGTTCACCAATCTTGTATTAGCTCTTTAGTTCAAATATTGACTTATTTCCTCATTACCACCTCCTTGTCTTCTCTGTTGTGAATGCATACCCATAACCATGCCTATCTACTCTCTTACATGTCACAACCTCATTAATATACATTCCCACCATGCATATACACTGCTACCATGACAAGTCACTCAGTCACACACCTACCTGGTGCACAAGGTGCACATACTGTGTACCAAGTTGAGCCCCATCATCAGGGGAACACCAGCCAATATCCAAGTCAAGCCCTGTCATCAGGGGAACACCAGTCAATATCTGAGTTGGGCCTCATCATCAGAGGAACACAAGCCAATATCCAAGGACCCTAGGCCAGGGGTCAATGAGCAGATTGAGGGGCATGTGCATACAAGGAGATGCAATGCTGTATTCCTTTTCTCTTGCTACTATATCTTATCTCCATGCCATGTTGTGATAAAATGCAGTGAATATTGTAGAGTCCTCATTTGTTATTCTTCCTTTTCATTCTTCTTTTTTCTCTCAGTCCCAGAAGGCTGGAAGAAACATTCTAAGATTTTTGTTTATTATATTCAAAGAAAAAACTATGAAACAACAGTTATTGTTGTCTCAGCCTGCATGTGTGAGTTATAGACACACCATGACATCACATTCGAAGCGGTGTGTAGAGTTTCGACGCAACCTTCAGAGTCTTTGGAATCTGCTTCCAGCGGGAAGTTCTTGCATTGTAAGTTCATTTCTGCATCACCTCTATATCGGGTTCCTAGGACGGGCATACCGGGAAGAACTTCTCTAGGAATTTATCGTCATGTCTCCAGCTATTCCCAAACTCGTGTCGTGCCCGTTCGACGAACTTGGTGGCTTCTGCAGCGGTAGAGATCAGGGGTTTGGATTCGTGGCTCCAGATATCCTGAGAAGAAATCATGACTCATGCCAGAGACCATAGACATAACATAGACAAACTTGCTCCAAATCAGAAACCGTTGGGATCACGTGATGCAACCCTGGCGCACTAAAAAAAGGAACAATAATCTGCATTCAATAACACATCCTGTGACAGATTGTGACTGGCACAGCAGAACTCAACAAGGATTGTCCACATGGGAAATCCCGGATTATAGGCAATTGAACAAACATATTTTCTCATGGCCACTGGTCGAAGCTCAGCGTCAGGCATGAGTGGATTGACAAGGTGCAGCCAGCGATGCATTCCTAACCATGCTGTGCTTGAAGAGGTAGAGATGACTGTCAGTAAGGTTAGGCCAGTGAAGTAGGATTACTTTCAGGAAGTTTCAATTTGTTATGATAGCCAGGAACTATGTAAGCAATTAGACAGGGGGCAGCCAGTGATTTTCAAATCTGAATGAGTGAGAGTAGAGTGTATATGTTACCTATAACTATTAGCAAACTGAATTGAACATATCAGGCACACCTTTCAGTTAAAATAATAATTATTGGCAACATATACACTCTAGTGAATAATATGATATTATTGGAGACCCAAATGCCTTATTTCATATGAATAATAGATGTTGTAAGTTAGGATACAATAGGATAATTACTAGCTCACCAACAGAGGGACTTACAGGGGCCTATGGCCGAATTTGAAGGTAACTGCAACAAGGCTGTCGGCATACGGCTAACCTCCCCTGCGTGCAAATTGAAAAAGGTACTGAAGCTTAGCTTAGTTTACTGTAAATCTGATGAATAATTGCTAGTGAGAGTTGATTGCTGCTGAGAAATAATCGTACATGTGAGAATCGTGACAAATAACTCTGATAAACATTTACGTGTCGATAATGAACAAAGATGGTACGCGCACCACTGCAAGAACCCCTTACTTTCCCCCTGTCCCCGTCTCCAATCGATGCGCTTCTTCTGCTTCTTTCATCCGCGAAGAGAACCTTGCCTTTTCAGCCTGTTCTTTGAATTTCTTTGCTTCCTCCTCTGTCGCGGAAGTGATTCCGCTGCGCCGGGCAGCTCTACGTTCCTGGCTAATCTTCCAGCCACCCAGAACAGCTGCAGCGATGGTTACACCCTGAGCAATAACTCGGAAGCGCAACCATCTGAGCGATTATCTCTCAGGAGATCAGGTGGAACGAGTAATACATTTTAACGAACACACCTATTGAACGAATTACGATCGCCGGCCTGCATTTTTCGCGTCGCACCAATGAGAGCTACGCAGGTTGCCGCGACGCCTATTGACGATTATAGAGAGATATTGACGAAGAAAGACTGATTACCTAGTGGAATCAGAGGCTGCTGCTTGAATTTAATCACATATCGTGCCCATGTTGTGTCGTGCTCGCTGTCCATATTCACTTTCCGAACCCCGCCGGCGCCTGTGAAAATTTCCCTCCCGCAACGATGGGGCCTCCTACAGGGTGTAATGAACAAGCCACAATTATTGGTATCAATTTCGGTAACTCATATGCGTCGATTGCTGTTATTACAAAGGTAGGCACCTTCGCCACTTAGGTTGTCTACTTAAGATCATTTTGGATGCAGGAGGGAAATGCGGAATGTATCGCCAACGAGGATGGTGAACGACAGATTGCAGCGGCCATTTCGTTTCACGATGAAGAGCTGGCGAGTTGTCTCTGATATTCGTTGTCTCTCACGTGAGGTGACCTCTATGACAGTACATAGGCAACCAGGCCACACCCCAGCTCGTGAAAAACGCAAACAACACAATCACCGGTTTTCGCAACCTCCTCGGTAAAAAGTACAGTTCTATCTGAGTTGATAACCCGCTTTCATTGATACTCATCTCTCTCCAAGGTTCTCTGAGATCCCGTCGTCGAATCTAGGACCATCTTTAACCCCTTCCGCGCCTCTCGTTCAACACCCATCGCTCCCTGATACACCTTGCTATGTCATTCAGGTCCTTGTACCATCCCCTGCACCTCTAATATCCTCCCGGGGTACATCCACACCCACCCCCACTCCACCACCATCTTCACGTCCATCCACTCAGCACCCGACACCACTCGCGACTCCTCGATCAGAGCCCATCCCTCAGACCCGCTATATAACTCCTCATGACGCAGCAACCCTTTTCCTCAAGTCTCTACGCCAATCTGCCGCGGACTTTCTAGGCAAGGTACCGGATGGCGCGGTAATTACCGTTCCATCGTGGTTCACCGAACCCCAGAGAGAGGCTGTCCGAGAGGCTGCCAAGGAGGCCGAAATTAACACAGTGCAGCTATTGGATGAGGATGCCGCTGCAGCCTCTGTGGTCCTTGACCCAGACAACGACATGAACCAAGGTAAAAGTACCGATAGGACGACACTTCTCGTGGACTGGGGTGCAACAGATTTAATGGTTAGTCTGCTCAGCGTGCGTGCTGGATTGGTACATGTTCTTGCTTCAAAGCGATCTCCCGAGTTGGGAACGGCGTGTACAGGCAGCATCGACGAGGTGCTCGTAAAACATTTTGCCAAGGAGTTTGCGAAGAAGACGGGAGAAGCGTTGCAGGTGTGAATGTTTCTTTCCACCTTTATGCTCACTTCCCCATGATATCTTCTTCTCCGCCTCAGGTTTGTCCATCAAATGCGAAATCCTCGCGTGCTCAGACGAAACTTGTCCTTGCACTCCCACACGTGAAAAGGTCCCTCACTACCGCCATTACTTCATCTACAAATAATTCATCGTCACAATCAAAATCGACCCAAATCAGCATCGAAAGTTTACATGGAGGTCTTGATTTTAGCTCAGCCCTCAACCGCACGCGTGCTTCTGGGTTACTCTCAGGAGTGTTCACACGATTTGCGGAGGTAGTTCGGACTGTGCTGGATAGCGCGGGCGGCGAAGGCGAGTCATGGACTGGTCGTGGCGTTTGGGTGGACACTGTTGTGTGGGTCGGTGGCGGTGGAAGAATGGCTACAGCGGGCGCCAATGCAGCTCTCCTCGGCTCCGATGTCCTAGGAGAAGATGTACGCGACGAGGATGTTGGTGCTCCCGAAGAGGCCCTTGCCCGTGGCTGTGCTTTGCATGGTCGTGGGATTGAGCACACACTCCTAGGATTAAATGTCGACCCCTGCGACGTGCCTGTCACGAGGCGGACTGTTGGCATCATCGTTCCTCAGCCGCTGCCCTCTGTGCAGCCAGCCAATGGGAATGCACAGCACGCTGGGGACGCTGAAAGCAAAAATGACGACTTGGGGGGACAATGGATCCCAATCTTGCTGGCCGAAACGCCATTACCGTGTCGTAGGACCGTTCGATTCCCTATCATGTCGTCTCCGTCTTCAGACTCTTTGGACCGGGCAGTATTTGAGGTATGGGAAATTTCGGAGATTGTGCGTGTGCACCGGATTCCCCAAGCTCAGCTGAGCGATGCAAGCGATGACGATGAAACCCCCGAAGACCTTGAGGAGCGAGAACGTGGTATACGCAAGGAACAGTATCTTGGGGTTATTGAAATCCAGCTATCACCTAGCAAACCCGTCAAAAGAGCGAAGGAACCATCCGGCAGAATTGTCCAGGTGAGATTTGACATGGACGTCAATGGGGGTTTGGAAGTTCGCGCCAAACAGGGAGAGAATGATTGGGTGACGATGAATGTTACGTCTCCGGGGACGTGAGATGCGGATGTTACTGGGACAGCAGTCATACTTTACCATATTAGGGTTTTGATACCATATTGGGCGCATGTCCACATCGAAACTAGCCATCTGGCTGGATGCAGCTGCGCCGTTGTAAAGTTTACAGATCACCTGTGGAAATACAAGCGTCGGTATCCTGCATAAGTCCACCCTTAACTGAGAGGACACAGTTCTCCTTGCGAAGTGATTTTTCTGATGAAGAAGCTCGATGAGGAAAGCACCCCGCATGTATTATAAGATTGATCCTAGCAGGCTGCCGTGGAGGCACCAAACATTTCAGGATGGCGATACCTTGGCATGACGGTGAGAGCATATATTGGACCTGGAACCACCGATGTGTAAAGTGCAGTCAACAAGCATATCTATTTGATATGCTGACACCCATGCCACAGGTCAGGTAAAACTGACACTAGTGGGTTGGTACTTGTTCCAATGCGACTCCTGACAAGAATTAGCTCACCTTAGTGAACTTCACCATAAGCAAGTTCTGGTCGGACTCAGAGTAGCCAAAATTGCCCATATCGATTGTTCAGGTCGTTATATCAGAGCTTCAGACAGATCGGTGTGTGCAGTTCCCTCCCATGCAATTATCGCTCAAAAATCTGCACCGCGACTATCGGGGACAAGGTCCTTTGCTTTCAACCCCCTTGAATGTTTTCAACGTTACATATAAACCCTAGGCCTATGAGATCAACGGGAGCCTATGCCTGTTTTATATATGAGTTGCAATGAATGGCAAAGTCCTGCAGGGGTCCCACCGACTCGTTGGGACCGGAGAAGGACGTGGAGAGAGGAGTAGGTTGAGTGGCGTGGAGAGCTGGAGCTTGCAACTGCTCAAACACGTGGAGGCACCCTTCTTGAGGGGCCAGAGCTTTGCATGACTCGCTCGAATTACGTTCAATCATCGTGGGACGATACAGAACGGTACGTAGGGTTGCATGCGGCATACAAGGCAAATTTAGAATACTTGAATGTATATACGCAACATGGCATATATGCTAGGCGGTATTTAGTATCCCTTGGTTAAGTGTCTTAATTTTTTGCATCATCATGGCGAAGGGTTCATCTAGGGACTTTAATGATTGATCGTCATCAAATCGGGTGATATAAATGTTCCCGACGACATGGCTCGAAGGGGTTGTCGACTCACTTCCCCCCTCTCGATCAATGGGTACAGCATATAGTGCATGACCATGTACATTATTAGTATACAATAAATAACGAATGTTGTGTTATGTAGTACACAATTAATGATTACCAACGAATCATATTGCACTGGGACCAAGAGCAACGTAACGAACACCGTAGTCTGTCGAACATGAATTGCAGAAACTGTGCAGTATCGCATAAGAGCCATAATGGGGTGTGAAAGGGCATCAGCGACACTTGGACCGGAAATAAATGCTGTACGCTTACAGCTTGCTTTGCGTGTCTGATCATAAGTAGAACGTAAAACACAGTATTAGAACCCCAACGCCAAGAAGGCCATTGCGCGGCATTACAAATGAAAGTTTAGAGGCGTTGCTCGAAAGGGGGACTCCAAGACCGGAAGATGATGAAATGCTAAAATTAAAGGCAATCATCAGCTAGGATGACAATGATCACAGAAGCGCGTTAAACAACTGATACCTGGTTGCTCCCAGTTGTGAAGCTGACGACGTTCTTCCAGTGGTCAAAAGGGAGGTGGTTGGAAATGTGGTCGGGATGGTCTGTGTATTTGGGAAGGTAGTCGGGAAGGTAGTCGAGGTGCTCCGCAGAGTAGTTTGGAAGGTGGTGGAGGAAGAGGAAGGTATATTTGACGTTGCGGTTTGAAAAGACGCGGAAGCCGTAAAAGTAAACGTGTTAATTTGTGTATCTCCAAATCCCCCGTCTGAGCAGACCTCTCCATTCGGACAGCATCGCTGAAACTGATCACAATATGTCCTATTCAAGCGTAAGCAGTCCCGCATAATTCTAAATAATAAGCATGAGACATACCCGACCCAACAACAACCATCTAAAGTCAACATGGGCACCATGGAAATTGTCAGCAACCTGAAATGCTCGGAACTGAACTAGGACAAATCTTACCTCCACAGAGCGAATCAGATAAGAGACAACATCCATCCCCCGCGCTGGAACATTTAGACCCTGCAAAACAGCAGGCTAGACAGACGAATCAAGGCGTTCAGCTTAGGGCATACTATGAAGCAAGAATATCATTAGTGGACGTACTCTGTGAGCAACAGTGACCGTCAAAAGGACAACAGAATCCCGTATTTTGGCAGAGACCCCATGTGCCACATGTTGATTGACGGCCAAGTAATCCAGTTAAGGCTTTGCCCTGGCTCGCTCGAGGCTCAGTGCCAGCACGATGGATGGGCAGTGCTCCTTGGAGGGCAGTCACCACCATTGGCAAGAGAAGAAACGCCAGCGTGTGCTTCATAGCTTCCGCTTCTGTTCCAAGCTCTTCCAAGCCTTGCTTTTATCTTGCATGGAATGGCGCTGATGGTGGGGCACTGTCGGACCCACTAGGCTCAATTAGAGCGTAAAACCCATATGAGGTACAGCCATACGACCCCCATCGTGATATAACAACAGCAATACAAACCATACATGGCTAACTGAGTCGCGGAGACGTCACATATTGAAACTCAGCCCGTACGCGAACGACCCTTTTGGGTAAAATTAATGATCAAAGGTATCTTGTAAGTACATATTTATTTTGGATGGAGTAGTAGGAACCTCGAGGATGTTCGGAAGCATCCCAGAACC
The DNA here is from genome assembly GCA_003316465.1 of Ramaria cf. rubripermanens. Taxonomy (NCBI): domain Eukaryota; kingdom Fungi; phylum Basidiomycota; class Agaricomycetes; order Gomphales; family Gomphaceae; genus Ramaria; species Ramaria cf. rubripermanens. The sequence continues at coordinate 10,377 of QFFB01006430.1, forward strand.
CTGGAGATGGTGAACCGAGCGAACGCTCCGAGCTTGTTCCGAGCGATATTAGATAATCCTGTAGCCGCTAGTGCGCCCGAAACTACAGTACTGTAACAATTTCCCATTATGCACGTGACCAACGCGTGTTACGCTCCTTTGTGCTCTCTGCCCACATGCCGCCTATCGACCACCGCAAAAACAGGTCGCTCTTGCGGCCGACATTCCCCTCCTTCT
>QFFB01006434.1:0-17746 GCA_003316465.1 Ramaria cf. rubripermanens
GTCCTGCTTAGGTCCTGCTCATCTGCGTAGCTTCAGTGTTACTCTCTGCCGATAACATGCGCGTCCTACAATCAAGCTTCAAGTTGTCACGAGCGCACTACTTACATTGCATAAAGCATAACAGGACACGAGTTATTATTTACTTGGCCAACAACCATGCGCACCCCCACCAACTTCACCAGTCGTGGAATTACCAAAAATTTCGTGCCCGAGCTGTGCACTGGTACAAATCATACCTCGTCGACAGTCCGAAACCCTGCTGCTGAATATTATGGGAACGAATTGGCTCGTACCGGACGTACCCCACCACCAGCGCCCAGGCTGAGCCCTGTTCCCTTACCAACTGTTGACTTTACAGATATACGCATTGGGGTCATGGGTACTAAGCATTCCTTCATGGCCTGGATCGTATCTCACTGTCTTGTTCTCATAAGAAGGCTCTATGTCGTCTATAACAACCTCTTCCTTACCACGACCGTCCTTGCATCGACTTCTCACATACCCCCTTGCATATCCGTCATTATCATATGATGTATCTGTCCCGCCCTCCTCCCTCAGCTTACAGTCCAATTATTTATGGGAACCGGCAGTCTGGCCTCTTTCTACCAGAATCGAAGTCGTTTGCGATGGACTTCCTTGGGCCATCGAAATTACTTCTCCACAGGGCACTCCTTTGACATGCTTTTCTGCCTTATCTGCAATTCATTCATCAGTGACAAGGATAGTGAGCGAACTCGAATGGGTGATGACATCACCAACGATGCAGTACGTTGCTATGTACGCTTTCTTGCAACGAGTTCAGAGGAGCACTCTTCGTTCCAACCACTATCTTCGACGGTCGGACTTCTTGTCCCATAGGACTTGGTTCCGAGGCCTATCTCCGTTTGGGGACCGGCCTGATACATGGGTTATGCACCTTGACTCGAGGTGACCATAATATATCGCAATTTTATTGCGCCGAACTCTTCTTGAACTTGAACTCGGGTCTTGGACATGTCCGCTACTGAAAACGTCATATTTTCCCATACATGTCACCAGCAAAGTTACATGGACCTCATTCACGTGGCATTGATGAATGCCGAACACTGCGGCTTCTCAAGCTTTCCAAACTAGGTGTTCTCTCAGGCGGACGCTTTAACCCATGTGCTAAGGGACGCACGGTGTATTTTAATGTACGATTGTATACCGAATGACTGGTCGCAGGTCAGCTACTGGCGTTCGCATGGGACCCGTCGATTAGTGCATTGTTGCTTCGATCCAAAACAAATACTGGTCACAGTTGGAGGTGGAAAATATCCTTAGTATAATGCCGGTGAACCATAAGGTTAGCATGCGCATTTGACTTCATATAATGATTTGAAAGAAGCCGGGAGATGTTATACCGGTTTAAATTTGTTATTGGCGCATCCATCAAGATGGCTTAACTATGTCGTCGCATTTTGCCGGTGATTGGCTGGATGAAAGATGCTCTACAATAACTATCACGCAATAAGTGCATTGTCAACTGTCTGCCAGTCCTATAATCATGATGAAATGCCCACTTACTTTTATTCAGGAGATTTGTGTATGATGCAGTCGTAGGGCTTCGTAAATCTCAGGCTGCCGGGAACTGCCAGTTGAGGTCATAGGTGGAGGCATCAGTCAAGATGTCGCGAGTCGCGACCTGCAAGCTCCGGTAAGGATTTTCAGACGTTACTCCTCCGTCTCTTCAGACTTGGACCCCGGAATTATGTCAGGTGCCGTCCAGAGGCCGGCACAGCACTCCTTCGCTGAGGAGCTTCACCCGATGTTATCATCAGAGACGCCTGCGGCTGTGCCCAGCTGCCGTCGAACTCAGCATGATCCCCTCACTACAATGACACCCAACTTTTCTTCGGGATCGCTGGTCTTAAAGGGAACGTGATGATATGTTAGAAGCACCTATAAAGACGGCGGTCTTACCGAGACCCTCTCTGCGCTCATTACACGTACCACTCACTACCTTTTCGGACGGCCGCACATTCCACGATTTGCCACGAACAACGACCATGATTATTTGACCTCACCATTGCTTCTGTTAATGCCATTAATGACGCCTCCAACTCCCCGCCCTAGAACTGTACCACTGCCAGAGACACTGTATTATGCCCCCTGGACTACTAGTAGTAAGCGCGAAAAGTTTTCCCGACTTTCAATGTTTCTTATCAACCGTTATGTTAAAAGACACTGTTGGTAATTTGCCTTCACCCATCACGCCTAGCATCCAACTGCACGAGATGTTGCGCCCCTCGTCACCTCGACATGTTTATTACGACTTCGGCAGTCCACCGACTACCGTCATTTTCCCCGACGAACAGTATACCTCGTTCACGCTCACCATGGCGGCTACCAACCCTCCTCTCACCTATCTCCGCATAATACTGCCCACCACTCCACCCTTACCCGTCATGGTGTACAATTTGCGAGGCGTGACAGTTTTCGACGTACTCAATGCTGTTTATCATCGCCTACATGCTCCAGATAGTCTCTCTGTATGGGAAGAGATTGACTACCCGAACCTTAGAACCCTTCCCCCGATACCCGTGCGCGCCAACTCATTTGACATACCCCGTACATATCGCAGCTCGTCGATGCCAGAGGGCAGGAGGAGAATAGAGCGTCTCCATGGACGAACCTCTTTCGTAGGATTAATGCCAGAACCTGATGGATCAAATTCATGGAACTTGCATACGACAGAATAAAGGGCGCATTCATCACACACCTCAAAGGCTATACCTCACCCCACGGCCACCTCCCTCCTCATTGCATTCGTTGCATGCAACGTCCATTGTGTCTTCAAATATTTATACCATACGTCTCCTGGCGGCGTACAGGTGCTCGACTCTCTCATGTGTCAACTTGTGTCTGTCATCAAATCAACATGGTCCAGACAATATTGCGGTGTGTCCTGTAACACTGTCGGGTAACATAATCCAGCCCATGCGCGCATAATTACCAATCAATGCCATTATTTGAGAGGGTCTTGACGTTCAAAGTTGAGTTCAGCAAGCCTGCAAAAAACAGTCACGAGGAACTAAGGTAGCGCCTATTCATACCATTTTCCCATACCTAGAGTAATAGAAGACGTTATTTATAGTACAGTATGACCCACATACCAGAGCGCCCAGCACTAGTGAGAGTACATGCATCGAGTATCACCACTTTGCGTACTGACAAGAAATGTCCAGGTGTCAACTGTGCGCCATTTTGTATACATAACTCATGGTTCAATGTGGCACAAACGGACTGGTCGGACGTCAGTGTTTTCCGACAAGTACTTACTCCATACAACGTTAAAATTACATTGGCAGCGTCAATATCCGGCGGGTGTTTTCTTCGAGTTGTCTCGTCATTCCGAAGTCCCCCAAAAGTCCAAAAGGGAAAGGGATCAGATTGTCATAGGGATTGATATTTGTTTGTCTTCTTTTTGGTTTGTGCACTGTCTTTTGGGGTCGCGCTCTTGTGACTTGTAAGACTGATTGGCACCCTAACAGCCGACGTTAAGGCACAGAAACTTTGCATGATTCGCCTACGGTCCAAAGGACATCTGCTCTTGTGACAGTCTACAGAGTAGCGTCCGTAACTGAAAAGGGAATCTAGCGTTCATAAGAATAACAAGGGGCCAAGAAGAACTTAAGGCTGAAGCTCCTAGAAAAAACATAAGGTGCAGAACGACGCCGAATCGGTGTAAAAGACGCACGGAAGATAAGATGTAATGAGGATACTAATTCAATATTCACTGGTCATGATCAACGCTCAGAACCCTGGCTATTGCCAGCCATGCCGCCAGCCACACGGGGATCAGCGTAATTCCAACAGGCCATGAGGCTCGATCGCCATCTAGAATGTTGACTTGAGCCTTAAATCAGAGGCGAACAAAAAAATGAAACTAATGCCAGGGTACGCGCTCCTCATGCACGGCGGGATTGAGATTTCCGAGATCGGCCTGCGTCCAATACTATTGTTTTCACCCTGGGAAGACGAAGTGTAGCGGACAGGGTGCCAAACTGCATTTAACAGAAGCATCCTATCACTACAGGAAAATCGGCCCCTGAGGCGGCAGGCCATTTGAATTTGGCATTAAATAGCAGGGAAGCCTGCATGCAATAACTGACCAGAAAACGAGGACCGGTATAAACATCATGAAGAATATTGAGTGCATAGCCATCCAGGTGTGGGTACCGTGATCTGTAGGCATCTTTGTTTTTCGTGCAACGCATAGCACATGATGGCAGAATAAATGTGACGTTGGATGTCATCTCAGTAAAATATCTTACTATCCTGCACCAAAGTCGACACTAACTCTCTCGCAAAAACAGGTGGACGTACTATCTCTAAGGAAAACTAGGATTGACTACTGGTAGAGCAAGGCAACTTGAAGGTGACGCGCGGTGATGTCAAAATCCCAATCCGGCCCCATTAGTCCCATATAGCTTGATCGTTCAACGTTCAGGGCCAGGAAGTGGCACTTGTCAATATATTTTGAGAATCATTGAGACGTAGGCTAAAGAATTTACATGAAAGCGCAGACATGATCATTTATAACGGTGAGTTTGACGAATCAACCATTTAATTTTATCATCTGAGTTTGAGGGGTCAGGCTTAATAGTCGTACATTTGAATCAGTCGAGTTTAGAGCCTGCTGTAATGTCCCTTACTAACCGTGCCATCACTGATTAGTTCTAACTGTTTGGCTCTCGACTCCGTACCTAACCACATGGATGCACGCGACTAGCTATCTGAGGTCTTAATTCAGGTAGTGCTTCTCTCGCATGGATCAAGCCCTAGAATATATCCGACAGGCGAGCTCTAACTTTTGTGCTTCGTGGTGGACCCTTGCCACATCAATGCTCCCATCACATGCAACATGAAAATTATCTCATACGAGTTGATCTGCTTTGCAGCTTATTTCCTGAAGGATCAGAGGGCTGATGGTAAGGCAATCAGCAGTACATTTCGAGTACATATCTAGGTTTCTGTTCAAAAACAGTTTGGGGGGTTATTCCTAAGTCTGATAACCCCCTCCCCCTCCAACCATCAGTAATGTTATAAGTTCACTTACATCATGCAAATTGCCGGGTGCAGATTTAATGTATTTTATTGAGCATCCTCCCAGCCGAAGTAGTCATGGTAAAACTCTTGTTCGAATCTGTATCAATTGCTCTCATATTCTTAAGTAGCAATCAATCTTCTCCTTCGTGGTTCCGGGTCATATAATTATCCAAACAATTATTTTACGGAAGTCGTTACCGTATTAAGGTATACGTTAAAGTTCTAAGTTATTAATGCAATCACTCCTTCCCATCCCACGTCTCCACACACTCTACACTCCCCAACTTTCTTGGCCGGCCTAGCTTCCGTCCCGGCTGCGCGAGCTTTTTATAAACGCTCTTTTTCCATCCTATCCCGCCGTCAAACATCTTTCGTGCGTCCTTCTCCGCTAAGAACTTGACTTCTTCAAACAATACTGTAGCCTGCGCTTTAAGCCAGTTGGCATTTTTAGCACGATGTATGAGGCAGTCCGGTGCAATATAATTCATCGATGCGTGCACCGCCGTATTCGATTGGACGGCCACCTTTTGCATAGGACTACCATCCTTCCACAACGACCCACCGTGCGTCTTATGTAGCACATTCACGATATCCAGGGTCTCGCCGGGTGGAATGGGCACAGGCTGACTTGGTGTGACGCAGGCCATGTCAACCTCCTTTCTCAATACCTTGTCCACGTCCACGGCACTGAAGAATGCTACGCCTTGGGGGAGGTCATCCATGCCGAGACGATAAGCGAATAATGAGCGTGTCCAGAGGTTCGCAATCTGCAGGGCGAGCGCAGCGCGGTACTTATCCTCTTCTTTAACGAGATACCTAAGTTCATCATGCACCGAAATCAGGTAGCGTGCTTGAATCCCATAGGTTTGACATAGATGCTCCATAGAGACGATGAGAAGATGTAAGTAATCAACGCCCGACGACTGCACGACCCAATTGATGCGAGACGGAAGATAGTCTGAGCCAAACTTCTGAGGGAGATATTGCTTAGACAATGCATAAGTCACTCCACAACCAAGTGCGGGTGTCTTAGGCTGATCGGAGAGGGCAATCGCCTCGAGTTTGTTGAAGACAAAGCTTTCAGTGCCGCCGAACCAAAACTTGCAACCGAACATGTCAGTGCGATGCGTATTCTTCCCCTTCGTGGATGCATATAGCTGTTCGGCGAGACGCTGAGCCTTGTCTGGCAACATTGCTGCATTGCTCTGCAGCAAAAGTAGCATGGCATGCTTCATGCCAGCGCCATAGATACGTGAATAATTAAAGACTTTGGCTTGGTCGCGCGAAATGCCAAGAATACTGGCGGTTTTGGAATGCAGATCTGTCCCGGCTTTCTTCGTCCCTTCCAGTGTCATCCAGCCAATCGCGGTGGCGCCGTGGAGACCAAACTGTGCATCACCCATACAACTTGAGATCCAGAGCTCTTCAGAGTCGACATCGGCACCAACGATTGCGTATCCCTCGGGTGCACGTACCATGGCTTTGAGCTCTGACCCGATACGGTTTGCCTTGGCATTTGATGCCGTGAGCCATGTTTTCTCAATCGCGCGTCGCGTGACAGTGCCCATGGTAATTACTTGAGGTAGAATCATGCCCCACTTACTTTCGGAAGGCGCTAGTGACTGCAAACCCTGCCGTCCGGCGTGGTCCCACACGACCATCTGCTTCATAATGCGGTCGCGTGCGCTGATCCAGTAACTGCATTGTGCATTAATGTCAAGGGCATCCTTCGCCGTCTGGCCGGGACTGCTAAGCGTTCCGTCCGCCGCGAATTTCAGAAACGTTTTTCCAAGCGGACTTCCCACATTCGCAGCCTCGCCATCCTTGTGTGGCAGCTTGAAGAAAGAAAATTCCCCATCGTCATCACTGATGACTCGTAATGCTTCATCTGCATCATGGTAAAACGAAAGCTCCTTCTGTCGCGTCGTGAAACTGCCGGTCTTGAGTGCTTCCCTTGCGACACGAAACGTCCATCCATGCTCACGTGAGTGCACGAGCGGCCAGCCCTGCCACTTCAGCTTCAACAGAATGGGCGCCACGCGGCTCCGGACAGTAATATCAATATTTCCATGGCTGGTTTCCATGTTAGGCTTACCGAGCTGCCAATACCATTTGGGAATCCTGACTGTTTCATTTGCTCTTTCAGCGATATGTTTTGTAGTCTGATCACCAAGCAAGTCGGTGGAATGCAACTGCACCGGCGTCCAATCAAGCTGCTCCATCCAGGGCCAAAAAGCCGCCCGATCGCTGCTTTCCACGTCGCTATAGAGGCTAATCATGCGTCGTGCGTTCCGGAGCAGTAGTCTCGACGTGAGCCCATCGTCTTCTGTGCGGGATAACAGGGTAAGCCAGCTCTTCATAGATTCACCGTTTTGACGGCCTAATACCCCCTTTTTATACAGAGAAAAAGAGTGGACGCGGTCGAATAGATCTCTGGTTTTCCTTTTGGCAGGTAACACGATACGTTCTGTCACTGCCACATCATCCTCAGCATCGGAGAGTGTGTGCCAACCTATTTTGGGAGTGTATCGCACGGGTTCGCCACGAAGTTCTAGCCGCAAGACAAAGGGAATTATATGCTGGAGCACGTAAGGGTCTGTAACTCCAAGAACATCCATGTCGTTATAAAACTTGGGAACAATGCGGTGCTTGCGACCTTTCTGGTTGGAAAAGACTTCGGGAGATGGCAGTGGGGTTGGCTCGAGAGTGGTTTCGACCTTCCGGGTCGCGGTTTTCCGGGGCTTCTTGGGAGTCCAGTCTAACTGCTCCAGCCAGACATCACCTTTCCACTTGTCGTTCGATAGTAAGACGCGTGCATCTTCAGCAAGACTCCTGAGAGCAACGCCGACTTTACCCTCAAGCTCCCGGTACTTGCTCTCGGCATTCTCGAGATAGCGCTCCCAACTCTCATTAACGGTGAGAAAGCTGCTTCCCATGCTGCACATGCCAGCAAAGCTGACAGGGCTTGGACACTTTTCAAGAAATGCAGGTAACGTCTTGCGGAAGACTTCGTGAGTGACGGCAACATCGTTGGCGCAGTATGTTAGATACGATGAGATGTCCGCGAGTATTGCGTCAGGTGTGGATGTCATGAAGTCATCTCGTGTAGATTTATCCATCTCAATGTCGCAGTGTAGACGGGCAACGTCCGCGAGCGAATTGGCCGAGGTCAAATCCTCCCATCGTTGCTGTGCTATTTCATCATTTTCCCCATCGTCTTCCCGTTCACCACCGACCTCTGGAATAGCCTGAAGTGACGGAAGCGATTCCTCCATCTCTGCTACACGGCGCAAAAGCTCTCCTCGTTTTTCCGCTTCATGCTCATCCATGGCCTCCCGCTTCAATTCCACGATCAGGCCAAGAACGGATTCGACAGCTTCATCTTTCATGGTCCGGCTGGCCTGCTTTTTCTTACGGTATTTACTCCATGCGGGTCGCTGGTGAGAGGAGATACCATTGACGGCCACGTGCAGCGCCATTGTGTCCAGCCAACGCGTGCCAGGACGTTCAAGGCAGTATTCCTCAAGTGTACGAGCACGATCGTAAGAAACGTTGTGGCCAATTACTATACGTTGCCCAGATGGATCTCCGAGAGGAATAAGTTGTTGAGGCTCCGTGGTCTCCCCAAGTAACCATGGAGATATCCACGCATACCACGCCGTGGGGGAGGCAGCGCAGGCCATAATGGAAAACTGATGGTATTTCGGCATAGATTCAACATCAAACACCAGCAATTTTTCGTCAGGACTTTGCACGGATTCGTGCAGACCATCCTCTCCGGTCCAATATTTTGTCCACCCAGACTGAATGACCCAACTCTCCGGGCGGGGCGGCAATGTGGCAGATGCCATCTGTTTCGACATGGAGAGGTACGGCTCTGCCGCTTCCGCGCCGATGGTGTGGAAATGGGAGTCAATCGTGTGACCTTGAAGAGGTGGGAGTGTAAATGCGATATCTGGATGGGATGAGGAAGCGGCAGGATCAAGCTGATGCTTGGCGAGGTGTTCTCGCGCGATTTGTGTATACGTGTCTGGGGGCGACGGAAACGCGACATTTTTGAAAATCTGGGAGTGCAAGCTGCGAGATAGGAGCTGCACTCCGACTTCATTACGTTTTGCTGCAGGATATCATCAGAAGACGGTGACTGAAATTTATTAGGGTTCAACTCACCAAAGGTCGCGTCATTGGCTTGCTTGCTCTCCGACTCATTAATGATCTGCTGTGGGATCTTCCCTCCTTGGAGCTGGAGCACGTTTGGAGATGGAGACGCCTTCTGCTTGAGAGTTTGGGAATGGGCTCGAGAAAGGGAATGGAAAGCATGCAGAGAGTAAGCTCTGTTGGCAGCGTGTATACGGGAGTGCATTCGTTACCCCAGCGCATCCGGATTGTCCACGATTGGGCGTTTAGCTAATCTGGGTGACTAAGTCCGCGTACCCACAGACTCCTTCCCACTGCCATGAACGCCCAGTAAGTACAGTCGGACAACCTCCTTCGTCTAGTCGTGAATATATGTTTCGAATCTGCAAAAGGAGGTCGTGGATATTTATCCCACGCGGCTGACCGTTGGCACGCTAATGAATATTCCGAGGTTAGTATACCAGTGGATCTCCGAGCTCTCCCAGGTGGGTATGACACTGATTTTCTTCTTCCAAAGCGTCAAACAAGATTATCCTTCTTATGGCTAATCGCGTGAACTATCACCTATTTTATGTCGTGGTCAGTGCACACAAGCTTCTCTCCAAATCGGGTCGATGCAGGTGTGATTGATCATCTTCAAAACAAGTTTAAGCCCCGTACAATGATTAATGATAGATGACCAGGTATAGCGAACACCCAACTGTCATGCCACCTCAGGGAGTTGCATATCAATTGCTGTAACAATTGGCGGCTTACCTGTCGAGAAGAAAAACCGGTTGACTTGGGCTGTCAGGATTGCCCTGCATAACACGAGACCGCTTGACTTGGGCTGTCAGGATTTCCCTGCATAACACGATTCGCCAGGCTGCGTTCACCCATCTTAGAACATAACCTCAGTGAATGAAATAACCGGTTAATTGTGTCTTCCGACGTACTTCCGTTGTTGAATTTCAATAATATTTTACATGCAGATACTTGCACGTAGGACTTGGCTCCCGACTTCCATATTGAAATTCGCTCTTGCATAGCCAGGCTGCTTCTGCTTCTCCCGCTGTCGGCCGGTAGTGCTACCATAGTAACAAGCGAGTCCTGTATGCTTATTGCAACCAGCCTGATGCTTTGGGGTGAATCAGACTGCTCGCAGCATTTCGGCTCAATTGCCAGGGTGGGCTGAGAAGGGAAGGCAGGCGATTACTTCCATACGAAGATTAGGGGTAAAGAAGCTCACAGCGACCCTAAGGCCTTCTACAATCGCGAAGTTAATCTTAAAAATGCAATCTCGAGTGCGAAGTCATATCACGTGTTTTCTACAACCCGCATTCTTCAATGCGATGGCATCACTCCACGTCTTGGAGGAAACAACCGGGAAGAGTTTACCTCGGCGTTCACCAGACGCCGGACTCGGGCCTGCCAGTGAGCATGTCACATCATAATAAATTGACGGATAGCATACTGTAAATCCTAAAGGGTAATACAACAGGTAATGCGAATAACAGTACATCTAGTCGGGGTTTTGTCAACGCACTCGAACCAGTCGTGGTGCTTGAGTTACACTTATGTCATCGATTCCGCAAAGATATATCATCCACGCTGGTATATGGAGGGGGCGCTGGGGGAGAATTATATCGGGTACGGGCTTGGCTTGTGCTTTGGAGCCTGCGGAGTGGTGGCGGCGCGCTGACACGGTATTGATCTGCTGTGGCGGGAATGTAAGGAGGTAATGTACCACGTATTTCAGCCTTGAGACTGGCTTCCAGTGCAGTGCCGGTGAGGGTACTCTGTGCAGTGCGCCATTCGTCCTTTCGGGTGCATATGAGGATGGCGGTGAGAATTACATGGTCAACGATGGCTTCTCCCTCTGGGTAGACGGTTATTTCGGATTTAATAAGACCTATTTGAGGGGGGTAGAAGACAGCGAGGACGGCAGCTGAAGTTGTGGATGAGGATGTACCAGTGTTAGGGCGATGACGATGAGAGGGTGCCGTTATTTCACAGCATGTCCATACCTGCGATGAGGGATTAAAAGGTTGGCTGACAGATGACTGTCCATTGTAGGCGTATAAGGGGGACTGGATCCCGGGTTTACCGGTTTTCCATTTACAACGAGTAGTTCCCGCAGTAAAAGTACGTGAACTTGATAATTTAGATAAAAGGTATCGGTAAATACAAGACAACCCGGACCACATAAACCCGAGGCGACTCACTCGCTCCCAAAGAAACTCTTTGTCCGTTTAAGAACATTGTCAACAAGCATGGCCTGCCCATTCACGACCACTGTGCTACTCGTGGGGGTTACGGGATCACCTTGCCAACGTATTTGTGCAACCTCGGACAGTTTTCCACGATGATTAATACACCATAAGGTGGTCACCGAGCCATCTGTCGTGGTTGCGTATGCGGGTCGCCGAAGTGTCTGGTTGACGAAAAGGGTGTCTAGAATCGACCGTCGGGAAAGAACGAATCTACAGAGTGGCTGTAATGCATTCATGGTGGTGAGCGGGGGAGGGACTAGAACTCATGATGCATTGCGATGCCTTTTTGTAACATCCAGCAGACGCCCTAAAGCTCTGCATGCACATGTCTATTGACAGCCTCCGCACTCCGCAGACGGCCGATGATGGAGGCATTGATTCGGACTCCGTGAACTCCGCTTCTCGTAGACAATCACTTCGCAATGATTGTGCGGTAATAACTCCACTGCCGAAGATTTCCACCGCATGTGATCGACAGTGAGCGGGGAAGCCCAATCACTACTTCTAGCGCTTCGAGAAGTCCGGGTACCAAGGTCCCTGAACTTTACACTATAGTGGTAAATTACTTCAAGCCTCCGTGACTTCCTTTCGATAAGTTTGGAATATTATAGGCCTGTTACCATTGCATCCGTTCTGGTACGCCAGGACTAATGAGCCAGCAGTCATTTGATTCCCGTTTGTATCCTAGTCTAGCTAGGCATCCCCGGAAAGGAACAAGGCTTAGAGCAAGATTCACATCAAGCGAGCTTCCACTTCGTCTCATAGATTAGGTGCTATTCTCATGTTGCAAAGTACAATGTGCATGTTCACAATGAATCGGCAACGTCCGATACGCCGAAAGCGCGCACCCCACGTGGAAGATCGTTACATTCCACTTACATCTCACCCTTAAATAAGGTGTTTCTCTCGTGTCTCTCGGAGCGTCTTCCGTATAACTGCTCCCCAGCGGGAGCACTGAGAGGGCGCAGCGGTCCCGACATATAGAAGCCTGGAGACCGCATGCCTTCTTCGGCGCCCTCTGTCCTCCGCCCGCTAGAACATACGTTCTACCCCCTATTTAGTGAGGTGAGGTGTACACTCAGGCTCCCAGATGCCCAAGGAAGTACTTCATCCACTGGATCCGTCGAAACCTAGGACAAATTGAACGGCATCGGTGCTATCTGGCAGGTCACCCGGCCACCCATCGGTGCCAGATATCCAACCAAAGACGTGGGATAAGTTGGACATGTTGATTGAAGCGCGCTTCTATTGGGATGCTGTCAAAGGTAAGAGACATCAATTTCACCTTACTGGTAGCTCCAAACCTTTCCATAGTCAATTGGACACTGCAGGTCATCTCGCATAGGTACTGCCAGACTCTGGTAGGCTGACGAGGCGAGGTCCGAGCTCGGGCGGACTAGCCTTCTAATTCTACCCGCCGCACGTCGGCAGCTTGGGTCCTCTTGAGATATCCCATTCCGATTCAACCCGTGTCCAAGCCTTAGTAGCATCCGAGTCTTCACCATGTACCCCCTACCCTCGGACAATGGTCCTCTATTCATGAAGCATTCATACCGATATCGTTCCTGCTGTGAAACTTAGGGATGAATGGCCATCTAAGATATTCCACTCTTCGGGGTTCGACGTTCGTTCAAAACTTTAATAGATTGCTGCCGGAGGGGCGAGAATCGCATGTGAATTCGCAGAGTCATATGCAAATGTTTTATAACGATTGCATTCTTCTTTGTGATTCCGGACCATTTCACAATATTCACGAGCTTCAAAAGAACGAGGGACGTCATCTCAACTCTGAATAAGTAGTGGTACAACGGAAACTGAGTTGAAACCATCAATCGTCGCTCATTCTCGGCTGGCCGTATTGACAAAAAAGCAAACGGAAAGTAAATAGATCACCTAGTCGGCTGGTCGATCGACAACTATTGGGAGTGGAATCCTCAGAAAACTTCATTGAATACGATATCTTGTTGTATCGCCTATACAATTTTCATTCACAATTTTTGTATATCTTTTGCGACTATATACACTCTATGTAATTAGCTCCATCGAGGAGACCCTAACCACGAGGCAGATTGAAAATTGCAGTGATTCCTAGAATTACATGCAGATTGTGCTGCGGGGGGGCGTCCCTGAATTCAGTGTCCCGCAGAGTATAAGTATATGAACCTCGGTCTACCTACTTCAGTTCATTGACTTGCATGTAATACTTTAGTATGGCTATCTAGTATGAGTACTCACCGACGACCCCGGCCGAACGAAGCAACTTCTACTGTTTCAATTACTGCATGCACCTTTCGTAAAAGTTTGGGCCCAGGCGAGCAGGGCGAGTCTTGCCTGGTACTCGCACCGCATTCTCGAGTTTCACCAACCTTGTGAACTGGGAAGTTATCAGGATTTAGCTCCTTGCAAATGATTGGTCGGCGTTTCAGCATAATACATCATCAAGAGCCCTCCTTTGCGAGATACCGGAAGGCAAAAGGAGTGTGATTGAGCAAAAAATAGCAGCCTGGGAACCCGGGGGCGAAGTCCGTCGTCGTCGTATGGAATTGTGCATGAGGTAGCTGTCGACGGACAGCAAAACTGTTTTCGATGAATTGGGAGCTTTCGGCAGGGTTTCAAGTTTACACTGAAGATTAAGCCTACTATGTAAGCGGGAGACGCCACAATTAACTGTAAGCCAACAAAACGGCGAGTTTACAACAAGTCACGAATATCATATAACATCTCTTCAGAGTTGAGAAGAGGAAGCATGCAACACAATAGGTGGACTGGGTCACGTTCACGTGTGAGGAAAGAGTTTCAACGCGCCATGAGGCTCGAAGAGCATGTCGGACCGGATCCTGCTTAAATTAGCCGGAACTGGACGATGCATCTGGTAGAAATCAAGGGGGGATCAAGTATTCCAGATCTAACTCTGTCTCCTTCCACGGTTTTCCGGGACTGCCAGCAGACTAGAGATACCAGCTGCATTCTCTTGCCTTCTCTGCCTCTTTTCGAATAGCGTCTGGACGGATTTTGACATATCCTCTATCATTTTCTGCTCGCTGGGTAGCTCCGCCGTGTCGGAGGCAACAAGGGGCAATGAACCTACGCCAGACTCACGCAGGAATTCCACGAAAGTCTCCAATGCATGCTTTAACGCAATAACCTCTCCTGTACACAGTATGTTGATAAGGATGAGCAGAAAGAGAGAAATCCGGCATGACCATGGGCCTTACCAGATGCTTGCACCGGACTACTATTGGGGTGATAAGCCCTTTCACTTCACAAATTTGAGTCGAAGCCCCTCCGACATTAATCACTGACGCACATAGCCTCAATAGCACTTTGTGTTAGTTGCTGTATCCGCAAAGTGTGTTCTTGAGCCACATGCATATTGTTTTTGAACATATGTGGCGAGTTGAGGTCAATCTGTTGACCCGACCCAAGCGCCGGTCCCAATCCCCCAAAGGCGGTTGGATCTTGAAAGTGCATTGGAAGGGAGTTGAGAGGCCCTGGTGGAATAAAGAGCGATGAGGAAGAACTGGCCTGCATGGGAGAGAGGATTGGTTGGTCAGACAACATCGGTGGTTTCAGCGTACGCTCAGTTTCGAACCCCGAAACCCCGAATTGGCCTTCTTAGAGAACCATCTCATTTACTGTATTGATCCCTTTGGTTTACCCGATAACTCGACAATAGATCTTTTGCAACATAATAACGTCTCCCACGAATACAATTCCGTCTCCGCCAACTAGCCGCCTGTCGTCAGAAATAACCCTGCTGTTTCAACATTAAGCCACCGCTCCCAAAAAATATGAACCGGGGCTCAATCGAAAGCTCTCTACGAGCATCTTCCGGTAAGATTATCTGTTTGGTCATATGTTCAAAATTTATTCAGTTATATATAAATCTTTGTGTTGTATAATAGTCTTAGTACCGTCATGAGTGCAGCTTCTTGCCGCCTTGAACAACATTGATCCTCTGGGCTTATTAGGGTAGATTAAGTGCATATTAATGAATACCAGCAGCTAGTGTGGCCAATACAATCTGCAGATATCTAATAAATCTATGTTGATTTAATTGATGGACCTTTATCTACTTTTGAGGCTGCAGATGTTGCCCTTCATGTGCCAGTGCCAAGAATCCTTCAGGAATTTGTTTCTGCTTGGGTTTGGAATTCTTCTGAGTGCCCACATGGTTTGGAGCCAAGCTGTCAGTTGAAGTATCCTGTGCTCACAGTGTCAAATGTGGAAGAGCAAATGCTTTCCATCCCTTAGCAGTCTTCACAAGTCAAATCAAGGGCAGTTGATATGTAGCTAGAGCAGAATGCACTTAATCTACACTAATAAGCCCAGGGGGTCAATGTTGTTCAAGGTGGCAAGAAGCAGCACTCATGGCAGTACTAAGACTATACAACACAAAGATTTATATATAACTGAATAAATATTGAACATATGATGAAATAGATAATTTCATAGAATGTGTTCATAGAGAGTTTTTGATTGAGTGCCAGTTCATATTTTTTGGCAGTGTTGGGGAGTGGTGCCTTATGTTATGATCCGTTTCCTCGCAGATCTCCAGTGACCATATTCGGCCACTAACCCCGTCCTGAGCCCATACCCCAAGCCCGACCTTACCCGAGCCCGTCCCGAAGTAGTCCGAGTCTGAGCTCAAACTCCATTTCTCATCCGTCCCCGAGCTTCATTATGATCCCTTAGATAGTTTGTCCGACCCTGTCCCTCCGTCCTCTGTATATAAGTCTTGCTCTGTATGTACTTCGCTTTTCAGTCAGAAATCCAGCTAGATACCCTTCGAACCCTTTACTAGCTTCTCACGCCATTGTCTCTTAGTCCCTCCGCTCCTCTTGTCCTGATCTCCTTCCAAAATCAAGGGCTCGTGTAATAGTGGATGGCGCAGCACATAAGCTGAAGCCCAGCCCTTCCTAGTACTCCTCGGCTGAGCTTGGTCCAAGCTCCCCCGAGGTCCCACACGAAGACCCGGTCTTAACAGCTTAATGTTGAGATAGCAGGGTTATTTCTGACAACAGGCGGCTAGTTGGCAGAGACATAATTGTATTCATGGGAGACATTATTTGTTATTGCAGATCTTTTGTTGTATAGTATGGCAATTTCATTCATTGGCTGGTTTGGCAGGAGGCACATGCAGGTAGCAATGTTCAGGCTCAGCTTTGGCTTGAAAACACATGGCCTTGGCTTGGCTTCAGTTGACTCAGGCTCAGTGAACACAGCAGCCAGGCCTACCTTCCCAGGCTTGGCTTGGCTTGGCTTGGCCTGCGCTTGTGCCCAGGCTTCAATGATAAAAAAGTAGCTATGGGTAGATAGACAGACTCTAGCTACATTGCACTATTATCAATATCTAATTCAGCATCTGTAACAATACTATCATCCCAAGTTAGATGAGCTGCCTCCCCTGACACTACCTCATCCTCCAAAGCTGTTTCAACTGTTGAGCATGGTGCAGTTTCATGGAATATCAGTTTATGCCAAAGCATGCACTTGAGACATTGGAGAACCTTCACTATGTCAACCTTGAGATGGCTATGGTATTTGCTAATGGTGATTCCTGCTGAGGAAAAGGCATGCTCACTTGATACTGAAGATGCCATTATTGGCAGATAACAAAGCCCAAACAGGGAGCCACTTAGAATTCAGCTGATGCATAAATATTAGAAGTGTTCAGTGGTGAGATCCAGCAATAGTACATACCCCCCACCACTGCATAATCATTTGTCCCTTTCCAAGTTCATCATATGATTCTACATACTGATTGAATTCTTGTAGCCATGGTGTTGGAGGATCCAATACAGCTACATGATGGGTATCATCATTGGATTCATCATCACTTAACTCTCACAGGAGGTAGGTGAAGCTCTGTCCTGAAGGGCAAAATATCTTGATATTAGATTGTAATGGCTGCTCCCCACTGACTTCCTGATAATGCTTCTGGAACTAACACTACAGTCAGTGATGTATCAATGACAAATTGGGATACATACCAGCTGTTCAATGTTGTCCCTTGTTACATCCATGCATTCCACTCTCTCATTCTGCCTTTGCTCTGTCATTTCTGTTACCCCCCTACCATTACTCAGCTCTCCGATCCTACCAGCCCCTCCATCAGCAAGGGTATCTTGTTCCTCGTGGAATGCCTGTGTCCCCTTACTAACAGATGATGGTCACCTACTTCAGTACCAAGCTTATGTCCCCCCTGCCCTATGATCCCTGACTCCGCTCATGGTTCCATACCAAACACCTCTTCCGCTCTGACTCGGAGCTCATTACTGTTACTT
>QFFB01006440.1:0-34159 GCA_003316465.1 Ramaria cf. rubripermanens
CTTTGGATTTCCCCTCTACTAGCTGTGTGATACAATCTCCACAGATCTGAGGGTTGCCCTTACACTGACCGGTGATAGTATATGTTGTAACTTATTATAATGTTATCTAGGTGGAAAGATGTCTTAATAAAAAATGCAAGAGAAATTATTTAACCAAGGCTACAGCTAGCTTGTACATTTAGCTATGGGCTAACCATTGTACCTAGACATTTTTTCATTAGCTAACATTATATTAAATCAGAACGTATATATGTTTAATTTATAACCAAATTTGAATAAGTTTGGTGCAGTGTTCATTGAGCTACAGTATTTACCATATTTGAGTATAGTTTCAAACCCATGCCTTACATGTTGCAAACTGCTGTAATCAAAATTGCTACAATGTCCCCCCCAAAAAAATAATAATAATTAAAATTTTCCTCATGACACAAAACAGACCATCCATACAAATAAAGGTATAATTGACAAGTTAATAGTGACCCTTAGAAGCCCTTTCTGAAGCAAGGGAATTGTAAGGGGAATCTCTGTGCAGCTTGCAAAATCCTTGCAAACTCCTTGTGAAGCCTTCACACCTTACATTCCATTCCATGTGAACATTCCCACACTCTGTGAAGTCCTGCAAAGTGCGTGCAAAGTATTTGCAGCCTTGCCGAAGTGGATGTGAGGGGAACTCCAGCAAAGTCCTGTAAAGTGCTTCAGAATCCTTCAAACTCCTGTGAACTCCTGCAAAGTCCTTGCAAAGTCCTTGCATCCTATGTTCCACTCCATGCAAACATTCCCATGCCCTGCCAAAGTCCTGTGAAGTGCATGCAAGGCATACACACCCCAGCCAAGGTCAATCCCACCAGTCATCACTTCAGCAACAGGCCTCTTGCCCCCAGAGCATCACAGGTCATTCTCCCAGCAGCTTCTGAACACCTACTTTGGCCCTGTCTGTATTTTGGCACCCCTGTGGCTTAGGTGACTTGGGCTTCAGAGGTGTGGAGTTATGATGCCTGAAGTATATAGTTGTTAGCTAGTGGGTGAAGGGATCCTCAGAGTTTTCTCTTAGGATTTCCCCTTCTCCAGGTATGCTGTTGTGTTGTATCTAGTTGTATACGACTTAGGATTTCCCCTTTGCCAGTGTGCTATTTGAGTGTAGAGTGCCTGCTTAGGTTGCCCTCACAAGAATCGATATAGAGGCCAAGCCTACTACAGCAGGGGAATATTACCTAAGGTGCCTAAATGTTAGGTAGGGACTGTTATTAATCTGAGATTTTTGTTTCAAACTCTGTATTAGGTTTTGTTTGCTTTGGTAATGGCATGACAATGCAGCTTGAACTTTCACTCATGCTTATTCTAAAACTCTGGACTTCCCCTATTCACAGTTGTATATAAGAATCAAGTAGTCTCGTATGATAATCTTATCGGTTTCTTCCTGGTCACTTTCATCTCCACTTTAATCACTACCAAGGCACATAACTACTGTGTAATGAGTCAAGGTGCATATCATTGTGTACAACAAGGTGCATATTGTTGTGTACAATGTGGTGCATTTCATTGTGTATTTAATGAGTCAAGGCACAATATTGCATACCATTCTATTTTCTCTTTGAATGAGTTTTTTTGTCTTCAGGTCATATTCCATCTTGGATATTTCATAAAAGGGACAAGCTGGGTGAGCCTGATTGAAACCGTGACTCTACAGTAAGTACAGAAAAAGTTTAACATACATGGTGTGCCTGATATTTTCAATTCAGTTTCCTAATAATTATTGGTAACATATACACTCTACCAAGCCAGATCAGGAAAATCTGATGTGGAGAAATATACAGTATCTCTAACTACACTAGAGTAATCTACAAGACATTGGCTGCCCCTGATGTCGACAGCCCCTCACTCAGACTCATCCTGCATTCGAAACGGTGATACTATTTTGCGTCAGGTAATGGTGGACCGTCTGAAAACCGATATGAATTGGTATGGAGGAGTGTAGTTTGCTGCGGGGAGTAGCGGGTTGTGCAAACCGACGGCGAGAAATGGAGTGGCATGCGGGGTAGCGGCGCAGGATGGCGGGGTGGCGGGAGGGGTCGTAGGACGGAGAGGCGCAGCAGGGACATTTGCTAGTGGCGAACACCCAACGAGACGGGACAGTGCGGGAAGCGTGTGAAGTGGCGGACGATTGGACTCGATGATGCCAGGATGGTGGGAAGCGACAGGCAGCGGCAGGGCACAGAGGGGGAGCCTGGGCAGAGGCGCCGGCTGGGACTGGGAATTTGAAGCGGGGCAGACGGGGGGGAGCGGGCGGGCGGGGTGGAGGGATAGTAGGATGAAACAGCGATGAGGAGTAGGTAGTGCGGGATGGCGGGTGGCGGCGGCATGGTGGGAGGAGCAGTTAAGGCGTACTGGGAGGTGGAACACAACGGAACCGGGAGTGAGGGTTAATATGAGGCGACACGGGTTGGGACGCGTGGGGAGGTGAGAGGTCTCAGGTTGGTGACTGGCCAAGAACGGTGATGAAGGGTGGGGGAGAATGGTGGCAGACCGCGTAGATCAACAGTAGGGCGATGCAATAAGTGACAGCAAGTGACAGGGTGCGATGTCGTTGTCCGGCGGCATAAAATAGACGGTGACAGCAAGGAATGGCATTGTCCAATAGTGGTCAGTGTTGGTTGAGTAGGCAGCTCGATTGTACTTAAGTAGTACAAGTAAACGGAGTTTACGGAGATTGAACCGGGAAGACGGCTGGCAACGAACTAGTTATTTGAAGGGTTTGCTGGTCCCGCGGTCCGCTCGACATGGCTTCCATTTCATACCCACTCGTCACGCGCAAGCTGGCGAAGTCAGATTATAAAGAGCAAGTCGACATGTGCTCTAGTAGCCAGAAATCCCTAGGTCTTCATCCCTCCCCAGGAGAAATGCCAAAATCAAGGATCTCTTGGACATTTTCTGCCATTTTTTCTCTGTGTCTCGTTCTTCTCTCATGGCCGATTATCTTGAATTCGCGCGCAACTTCGCCTGCGGAAAATTTTTCTCGAAATTCTTTGGCAGATCCCCCTCGCCAGTCAAACAATTTGACTAGTGTTGTGCAATGGGACAACTACACTTTATTCGTCAATGACCAGCGTATACTCCTCTAGTACGTGCTCCATAGGCGCTCACTTTCGGTACTCACCTTGCCATCAAGCTCTGGGGAGTTCCACGCCTTTCGTCTGCCCGTCCCAGACTTGTGGCTTGATATCTTCCAGAAAATGAAGGCAGCAGGTTTGAATGGAGTCAGGTTAGTAAAGAAAATATGTGCTGTATATATATACGATTGACCCACATAACCTGGCACTCAGCATATACACTCATTGTACGTGACTAATCCAAATGCGCAGATGATGGCATTGAAGCAAGGGCTTAGGGGGTCTTTCAAATCCTGCGCCAGGTGTACTGGACTTTAATGATTGGAGGGACTTGCAGTCTTTATTTGATGTCGCTAAAGCAGCAGGGATATTCATCGTGCTACGTCCCGGTAAACATGATCACTTATGCTATGTGATTTATAATGACCTTTTTCAGGCCCATACGTGAGGATTATAAAAAAATTATAGACACAAGGCTCACGGAATATGTCCTTGTAAGATTAACGCAGAAACCACTGCGGGAGGAATTGCACATTGGGTCACGAGTCAAGTAGCAGGTGAACTGCGCACCAACGCCTCTGACTTCAAAGCGGCATGGACACCGTATATCCAAGGCATAATCAGTGCTACCGTCCCCAATCAGGTTACTAACGGTGGTCCAATTATTGGTATGTCGACCTTACCGCACCGTGTCATCTCGCTCACCATTCTGATACAGCGGTGCAAATCGGTAAATAATATAACACGTCATATGAGAGACATGATTCACATCTGACTTCGATTTCAGACAATGAATATACCCAGAATCCACCACCACGAGCAGAGTATTTTGCACAACTCGAAGAAGCATACCGTTCAGGCGGCATTGTAGTGCCTTTGTTCGTATTTCACTGGCACCTTCTCCCTAAGACGTCGTTTAGAGGCTTATAGAACATACAATGATCCTGATATGAGCGAGAATTTCCTCAGAGGAACTGGTGCCGTCGACATCTATGGTCTTGTACGCCTCGAGACTTGTCTCCGCATACCCCATGATGGTATAATGACACAGTTACTCAGGATTCATACCCTCAACGTTTTGATTGCTCAAATCCTCAGGTGGGAAGCCTCTCATTGAATCTGATTACATGAATGTAGCTTAGTGACTAATAATGGTTATAGAAATGGAATCCCGTTGTTCTCAACTACCATCAGTATCACGAGGCTAACAACCCCAATCAACCTTGGTACATGCCCGAATTCCAGGGTATTCATTTTTTCTGCTATTTTTAATCCTTCAATCATATATAAATAGGTGGAGCGTTTGATCCATGGGCCGGACCAGGATATGATGCATGTGCAGTATTGACAGGACCAGAATTCCAAGATGTTTTTTACAAGCACAACTGGGCATCCAATGCCAAGCTCATGTCGTTCTATATGCTTTATGGGTTAGGTCAACTCAACCTTATTCTTTAATGGACCGCTACTTACTGCTTGTAGAGGTACTTCTTGGGCGGGACTCCCCTTCCCGGGTGTGTATACAAGGTATTGCCGTCTTATATGATGTCAAGTTAAACGCCGTACTTCACAATATCCCACAGCTACGATTATGGTGCACCTATCCGAGAGAACCGGGTGCTCTCTGCAAAATTCGATGAGCTCAAACGCCAAGGTCTTTTCCTCCGTAGTTCCCCCGAATTTCTAAAGACAGATTGGATCGGCGACAGTAGCACTGGCGGCATCTTCGTGAACGGGTCGGACACCTTTGTGACATTCCTGCGCAATCCTGATTCTGGCACCGGATTTTACATTGCGAGGCAGAACGACTCGACGTCCACGTAAGCCCTCCTTGAGCTTTGTTCAGATTTTTATGAAAAGTATGACCTCGGCTGCAGTGCGAGGATCGACTTCAGCATAACTGTAGAGACTTCCGCCGGTATCGTGACCCTCCCCCAGACATTAGACTCCATTGTGCTGGACGGAAGACAGAGTAAGGTTCTCGTCACAGACTATACCTTCGGCGCCTCTAGTCTCCTCTATAGCACAGCGAGCATATTCTTCGCAGGAGTAATTGGTTCACGCGACGTGCTCTATCTGTTCGGAGACTCGACCCAGAGTCATGAAGCTGCGCTCTTTCTCACAGGAACCTCTGGAGTCAAAGCGACCACTTCAGATGTCACTATCGGCACCGACTACATCAGTAAAATAAGCACAATCACCCTCCTGCCCGGGATCACGGGGCTGGTTACTGTCTGGGAGTCTGACACTCAGATCGTTCTGTTTAGTGACTCAGTCACCGCTGCCACATTTTGGGCGCCAGTCATCCCAGGATCTTCAGCACTCGCACACTATTGGCAATTTGGATCGAACGAGACTGTCCTGGTCGGTGGCCCTTACCTTGTGCGCAATGCCACCATCAAGAACCAAGAGCTCGCTTTGACAGGAGACCTCAACGCGAGTGTCCCCCTGACTGTTATTGCACCGAGTAATGTTAGGACTGTCTCATGGAACGGCGTTGCTATCCCACAGGATTCGCGTGAAAAGAGAGAAACATCAATATTCAGGGGACGCTTGGTCCGGAAGATCACCGCCAATTCCGTGCATATTCCGACATTGAGGAGCTGGAAGTTTGCTGACAGCTTGCCTGAAATACATCCCACATTCTCTGATGCCAGCTGGATCACGGCTAACCATACGTCAACCAACAGCATCGCTCCCCCGCTGTACGGTGACGGTCGTATACTTTATGGTATGTGCCAATGACCGTCTCCACTCCAGAGTAGTAACCCTATTTCAGGTTGTGACTACGGATTGTAAGTACTTGTCAATCCAGAAGGAAGACATGTCCAAACTGCGACAGCTGCGAGAATATTGTACTTTGGCGTGGTCACTTTAATGCTAGTGGTGCCGAGACATCAGCGAATCTCAGTATTACGGGAGGCAGTGGTAAGTTTTGATATGATTTCGAAGTGGATATAGTCTTGAGGCCTCGCGAAGCGTTCGCTGCTAGTGTCTGGATCAATGATGTTTTCATCAAGTCAACACCGGGGAATAGGTAGGATCTACAAATGTATGCTGAATGTCAAGACTTACATCCCTCATATGTTGATGAGCTCCACTCCCTTGGAAACGGATGAAGTGTATAATTTCCCGCCAGGCTCAGTTGTGACCGGCAAAGACAATGTGATCACCATCATACAGGTTTATAGACTATTTTTTGTTAGCCGAATTGAACATTAATGTACACCTGCAGGATAACATGGGCCTAGACGAGAGTAGCGGTAAGTTTTCCATCTAATGTTTTCTTTGGAAATTTCTAGTTCAACAGGAGTTTAGCTACTGCTGAGCAATCCAAGTCTCCACGAGGAATTTCCGGATTTAAACTCAACAACGGTAGTTTCACGAGCTGGAAAGTCCAGGGGAAACTAGGAGGCTACACTGAGTATGTGAAAGCATGTTACAGGTGAATTTAGCTTAATATCCATGAAGCTATCCGGACAAGACACGTGGCATTTTGAATGAGGGGGGTCTATTCGGTGAACGACAAGGGTGGCACTTGCCAGGATTCGACACATCACACTGGCAGAGTAGACCCTTAGCCGATGGATTACCCAATGGCTGTGCTGGTGTTGGTTTCTTCGTCACAACATTCGACCTTCATGTGCCATCAGGTACTGATGTACCGATGTCATTCGTGTTTGATCACCACTCCCAACCGTTCCGTGCTTTATTGTTCGTCAATGGATGGAACTACGGAAAGGTATGCACGTAGGTATTATTGCCTAGCCGTTTACAGTACATTGGATCTTTCCAGCGCGTGGGGAATTTGGGGCCTCAAGTCAAGTTCCCGGTACATCAGGGCTTATTGAACTATAATGGCAAGAAGTATGTTTCACCACACACCCTTCGTTTTGCTTCCTAATTTAAGGTTCCAGCACGGTTGCTGTGGCTCTTTGGGCGCTGGAAACCAATATCACACTTACTCCAAATCTTTCGCTAGTGGCCGATGGCTTTATCGATGGAGGTGTTGGTCCCATTGCTACAAACAACCCCGGATGGTTTCCCCGTAAATCCGGGTGACTGGAAAGGATACGACACCAGAATGATTGCTTCATTGGGTCTTGTATGAAGTTGACTGATTCACATATTACTGAAAGATGAATGGACTGGATCATGCTTTGAAATAATGTCTCATGTGATTGCGGATGGAACACGTTCAACTTGGGAGGTAAGATACCTCGAATGCATGGTGTTCTGGAGGCCTCGGCTGTCGGTGCGCGATCAACAGTGAGCCTACATTACGTCCTTGTCCTAGTCATGGAGATGTCTGCAAGCAAAAGTCTAGACCTAGGAGACCTGCAGTTGTCTTGACATTCGATTGTTCACAAGTGCCATAATTCACTGTAAGAAAACCATTCCTGGAAAATTGCAGGTCATTCCTAGTCCTCCAGAGCGGGTTACCAGTCTTGTTGGTTATTCACTGGCTTAGCTAAGCACGGAAAGTGGTTTAGGATTTGGGAGGGTGCCACTGTGGGAAAGACCTCCACCGTAAATATGTGGGATAGCTTAGATATAATCACAATATGGAGGAATTCCACCATTCTCCCTCCCACCAAAATTTCCACCAATATATTAGGTGGGTCAAACAGCCCCCCCCCCTACCGCAAAATACCAGTGGAATTTCCACTGAACTTCAAGGTGGAAATGCTTGTTTATTCAATGGCAGGAATCCTGGCATATTTTAGATAAAAAGCCTAGTAGCAAATATGTGGAATGTGGATAACTGCAAGTAATATAACTGGTTTCTCCAAATATTTTGCACAAGTAACCTAGCAACTGTAAGTGACAAAACCACAGCTTGGTATTACTCATTCATATAGTCAAGATCTTCTCTTTGCCCATTTGAATTAGCTTATATGTCATAAACTCATAGAAAACATGGTTAATTATTAGTGCTACATATACATTTCTACCACTAATTCTATGTCATCAATGAATGCCAGTTGTACAAGACCATTACTACAATCAATAATGCCCCATCACTTTCCTGTGCCTATTTTCACCCAACCCACAACACAACTGATTGTAGTCAGTTCTAGTGGTGCTCCATAACGCTACACCCAATTGACCCATATGGTTCTGGTGTGCCAGATCTCTAATGCCAGGTGTGTGAGGGCAACCTAGGCAGACGCTCTACACTCAAGTGGCACACTGGCAAAGGGGGAATCCTAAGTCATATACAACTACATACAATGCAAGGGCATACCTGGCAAAGGGGGAAATCCCAAGAGAAAACTCTAAGGATCGCCTTCACCCACTAGCTAACAGCTATATACCTCGGGCATCACAACCCTGTACCTCTGAAGCCTGAATCACATAAGCAACAGGGGTGCTGGACTACAAACAAGGCCAAGGAGGTGTTTGGAAGCTGCCAAGGGACCAATCTGCACAGCTCTGGAACAAGAGGCCCAATGCTGAAGTGGCACTGGGTGGGGTAGACTTCTGAAGGGACTGTGTACACTTTGCACACACTTTGCAGGACTTCTCAAGGCATGGGAATGTTCGCATGGAGTTGAAAATAGGGTGCATGCACTTCACAAGGACTTTGCAAGACTTCACAGGAACCTGCATGACTTTGCAAGAGTTCCCCTCACATCCACTTCAGCAAGGCTGCAAATACTTCGCATGCACTTTGCAGGACTTTGCAGGGCATGGGAATGTTCACATGGAGTGGGATGTAAGGTGTGAAGCCTTTGCAAGGAGTTTGCAAGGATTTCGCATATCAAGGACTGCACGTTCCAAATGGTTTTGAAAACACAGGATGAGGTCCACCACACTGTGAATTGAGCCAGCCTCATTCAAAGTCCCATCCACATTGTACACCAGGGCTGGGCATGTCAGCGAACGTGTTGTCAGCTTCTGTGCAGCCACAAAATCACCATCAATGAACAGTCCAGTAGCACCACTATCCAGCAGGGCAGTCACCCCTTTTACTTCAGCCATATCAGTGGTCCGAACCTCCACCTTAAGATTAAGTGAGTTTGGAGAGGGGTTTGCAGCCATAATATAGGCCTTGGGCAGTCTTCGTTCCCAACGCTTCATTCTCACAGAGGACAACTTCGGAGATCCTTCAGGGGATGTGTCTTGTCTATTTACTGATTCAGTCCCAGTTTCATACACATAAACTGTATCTTCATTTTCCGGGGTTATTGACAAAACAGCAAATCGATTTGGCAGGGGCAGCGAGGGCACATCCTTCACTCACTGCATGACACAAAATCCTCTGGCCTCTCCTTTTCCATGTGATCCAGCTCATCCACCTCCTCCACCTTTGGGACATCCTCAGCTGTGAGCAGATGCTCCAGGAGCTCTTTGCATTCATCAGATGTCATGTAGTGAACATCATAGGCCTGGGGACACTCTCATGCAAAGTGTCTGACCTTGCCACAATAGCGGCAGACATGCTGTATTGATGGCATCCTCGACATGGGAATGCTTGATGTTGATTTGGTTGAGGCTTGTGGCCTCAAGCAAGTGCTGAATGTACCCATTGCATGGGGCACATCCTTTTGGGTGGTAGACAGCTGTGCCACCTTGCCACCCGCTAATTTGCCAACCTGTTGTCTTGGTGGGCAGCTACCATGTCAGCAGCATCCATCAACATCGTGGCAGACATTGACACAATGTGGGCTACATCCATGGGGACGTCTTGGTTATCACACATCTTCTTCTGGAAGATGTGATAGTGGTGTGGCTTCTAAGAAGACTGAGCCTTTTTTCTCAGGGTGATCCGAGCAGGTTTTATAGCAGGGCATGCTTTGGCTCCACTGTGTCACATGATACTCACATGATCAACATGACCTAAGTCCATCATTGCAGGTCAGATGGATTCGTTACACCCCAAAGCTCTAGGTATGCATCTAGAGCTTTGAGCTCCTTGCACACTGTCAAGGGCTCCCAGCTGGTGTCTCCAAGAGTCCACCTGACTTCTAGCTGCAGCCCTTTAGGGCCTATCCATCTGTGGGATGTCATCTCATCCACTAGCCATTCCTGCTTGTCATTTTGGCCAACGTCATAGAACGACTTGGCCTCTTATCTGGGGAATCACTCATCATCATTCATGATGAACTGACGTATCAACCCTGTATAGAACATTGGGTTGATTCATTTGGCCGCCAGTTTGGGTGGTAGCTCTATGGTTATTGTAGAGGCTGCGTTATGAGCCTTGACAATTTTATATGCCCCAATGTACCTGGGGACCGGTTTCTTGGCCCTGGCCTTGGGGAGGGCCAGGTTCTGTGTCAAGACATAAACTAGGTCTCCTGCAGCAAATGAATTGTTCATGCAATGCTTCTTGTTTGCATGAAACATCTGCGAGAACCGGTGTTCTAGTATTGCATCATGTGCAGCCATCAGATTCCACTTCGCCTGTTGGGCAAATTGTTTGACACCATTCAACTTGGTGTCGTGTCAACATGTGAGTGGTTGACCGAATCACCTCTTTGCTGCATCTACATCCAATGGGGGAGATCCTGAGGATGGGCCTGGTGCTGGTGCCATGGGTGCAAACACTGGCCATACTGGAGGTGATGGTGAGAACCTGTTTGGGAGTTCACCAGGCCTGCAAACACCTGCGAAGTTAGATGGCACTGTGGTCACAGTGATACTGGGTGTCTGGAATGCTTCATCCGCTGCACATGTCAAGGCAACCATATATGTATTTGCTATGGTACTACAATATTCATA
Source organism: Ramaria cf. rubripermanens (assembly GCA_003316465.1). NCBI lineage: Eukaryota > Fungi > Basidiomycota > Agaricomycetes > Gomphales > Gomphaceae > Ramaria > Ramaria cf. rubripermanens. The sequence goes on from QFFB01006440.1 coordinate 10,836, forward strand.
TATATTAGGGATAGTAGTTTTATAATATATACTATATATGTTCTTATCTCATAGTACATATATGAGGGGAACCTCAGCTTTGTAGGCAAAGTTCTGTGAAGTCCTGTGAGGTTCTGTGAAATCCTGCAAAATCCTGTGCTCTATGTTTCACTTTGATGTGAACATTCCCATGCCATGCCGAAGTCCTGTGAAGTCCTGTGAAGTCCTGTAAAGTCCTGTGAAGTCCTGTAAAGTCCTGCAAAGTTTTGCAAACTTCACAGGTACCTCCCCCAGCATCTTTCAAATACCTCCTTGGCCTTGTCCATAAATCAGCAACCCTGTTGCTTATATCATTCAGACTTTGGAGGTGCAGAGTTGTGATGCCTGAAGTATTTAGTTGTCAGCTAGTAAGTGAAGGGATCCTTGACCAGGTATTCCCTGGCTCTGTATGTAGTTCTATACAGTATGACTTAGGATTTCCTCTTTGCTAGGGCACCACTTGAGTGTAGAACATCTGCTTAGGTTGCCCTCACAATGTAGACTTTATGAATAACCACCTTGATAATGTGGAACAAGAAGGACATAAGAGTTGTATAACAAGCAGAGTTCAGAATAGGATTAGTGGTTCGGATCAAACAGAGTACAAATAATCTACTTTGGGTTGTGAATAGGGATTATACTTTAAGAGGCATAGAACAAGAATAAGAATGGAATACAATAGGTACTTCAGAGTTTGGAGGTCCAGATGTCCTGAACTTCAGTGTTAGATCTCAGGATCCAACAAGTGCTATCTACATAATCAGGTATGCCCTAACCTTTTATCAGGGCCATAGATCATCCCCTTCCGTTTTAGTTCTTGTTGTTTGCCTCTTAAAGTATAATCCTTATTCATGACCCAAAGTAGAATACTTGTACCTTACTCGATCTGAACTTCCAAACCTATTCCAAGCTCTGCTTGTTATACGCCTCTTATATCCTTCTTGTTATACATTCTTAGGATACAATTAGTTACAAGGTATTAATAGTCCTCCAATCTTGTACCCAGTTCTTTAGTTCAAATATTGACTCATTTCCTCATTACCACCTCCAGTCTTCTCACATCACTACCCCTGTAGTTAGATACTATTAGTGATACCTCTGAGTCTGAACCTCTGGACTACCTCCGATACTCCAGCCTCCAAAATTAGGGACCGAACGATAGTAGGTGGCACAACCCATAAGTTGAAGCCAAGTCCCTACCCCCCTTGCATACCTTCAAAGTCCAACCTCTGAAGTTCCGGGTAACGTCCATGAACTTAACACAAAGAGCTGTAACTCACTCAGCCCGACTCAACAACATGAGTGAATGGGCTAAAACCAATGAGATTGAAGTAGCTAAAATTCTAAGTACTTATACATTGTGAAAAAAGAGGGTAGAAACCCCTGAAACTCCAGATCAGGAGTCACTGTATCACCAATGATGTCTGGTGACATGAGCATGACAAAACAAAATAGAGGACAGAAAAAGTCATAGGAAATGAGGAAAAATAGTAAAAATACTAGGAAAATTACCATATAAGCCTGAATTCATAACATATTTGAGCATTGGTGAATTTTTCAAACAGTTCTGTGACTGATTCATATCCATTGTTGTTCACAAGATCAACCTTTGGCAGCTTTTACTCTCAGCTCATCATTCATGATGACACTCCATCTGCTGGCTGATACTGCATGGTTTTTTGGCACATGCATGTGGAGCTGTGCCCTCATACTAGGGTACTGCTCATTCCTTGCCTTTATTGTAGGGAAAGGGGCTACCAGTTGGTGTCTGCAACATTGAGTCAGTTGTGACTCCTCATCCTAGGCACTAGGGGACACATGGTCCTCTCTCTGTAAGTAATATTGAAATACTTACCCACATGGCCCTTGTGAGGGCAACCTAAGCAGATGCTCTACACTCAAGTGGTGGACTGGCAAAGGGGAAAAAGCCTAAGTCATATACACCTAGATACAATACAACAGCATACCTGGCAAAGGGGAAATCCTAAGAGAAAACTCTGAAGATCCCTTTGCCCACTAGCTAACAACTATATACCTTGTGCATCATAACTCCGCACCTCCGAATCCCAAGTCACCTAAGCCACAGGGGTGCCAAAATACAGACAGGGCCAAAGTAGGTGTTTGGGAGCTGCTGGGAGAATGCCCTGTGACACTCTAGGGGCAAGAGGCCTGTTGCTGAAGTGATGACTGGTGGCTTGACCTTGGCTGGGGTGTGTATACCTTGCATGCACTTTGCAGGACTTCGGCAGGGTGTGGGAATGATTGCATGGAGTGGAATGTAAGGTGTGAAGGCTTTGCAAGGACTTTGCATGCACTTCGCAGGAGTTTGCAGGGCGTGGGAATGTTTGCATGGAGTGGAATGTAAGGTGTGAAGGCTTTGCAAGGAGTTCACAAGGATTTTGCAAGCTGCACAGAGGTTCCCCTTACAGCCCTTAAGGCTGTGCGTATAATAACATACTACTATGTATCATCTGTATCCCAGTGGGTCCTAACACATGTGGACCAACTGTATAGTCCATGCGAACTGCCAGGTAGTTCTCACAATCTTTTACACTATACTGTCACTACCTAGCTTTGCTACAATCCCACATTGGTTGACTTCAGCTGAGCACAGTAACTCATGTAAGAGAACTTACACTCTCTCACTATCTTGGAGGGCAGGGCTTGTTGCAAGGCTATGATCTATGACCTCACTGTCCTCCAGCTTGCTCTGGACTAAGCTGACTGCTCCCTGTCCATCTCATGTGAGCCTCTGACTCATGCTGCTCTGTGTCATATATTCATCACAATACAACTTATAGTATCCTAATGATACTGTGACTACATACCAATTGTGATTGCTGTGCTGCACCAGTGAACTTTGTAGTTCACTGCCCCTAACAATTATTCACATTACAAATAATCAATTGAACTTCAATAGGTGTAAGGTCTCTTACACTTATCACAATACTCAACTGAAGTCAACTAATGTGGGATTGGACTTAGTATGAGTGACAGTATGTGTGAAGAGATTGTGGGAACTGTGCAGCAGTTCCCACAGATTAACTATACAGTGGGTCTGTGCGTGTCAGGAGCCACTGAGTTATCTACATTATATAATACCAGGCTATTATGGACATGGCCTTAAGGGCTGTGTGGGTAAGTATATTTACATAACTTACACTTTTTGTGTTTTGCATTCTTGCTATGAGTCAGACTGCTTGCTCATCATCATACTCAACCCATCACATCATATTGTATTGTTGTAGCTCAGGGATATGTATATAAGGGCTCAGTCTCTGTACAAATTTAAGTCAAGTTCAATTCTCAAAGTCTCTTTTAAGTCTACATCCAAGGCATGTCCTAAGTTTAGGACAACAAGTCAAAGCCTTGTCACAGGACACAGCCTTCACACATCACACATCACACATAACAGCCACACATGTTCTTATCAATAAGTCAAGAAGTCAAATTGTACAAGTTATTCCCTCTCACAGTCAACCCATTTTAGACCATCCACATAGAAGGACCATTGCATGCAGGCTAATAGCTATTATTCCTATTAGTGAATCTTTAGCATTCCTAAAAAGAACCTACAAAACCTTGAATATATACCAAATTATGAGGGACAATAGCATACCTTCACTGCAGTATGAACCAGGCCAACCTCATCTCTTATGAACTCCTCAGTATCTGGCAGGTAACTGTCAGGTGTGGCTAGCTTGTAGTGCTTCAATTTTGAGTGAGTTTTGATTAGTGCCTGTGTAGCAAGATTAATAACATGCACAAAGCACCTACAAGGGCATTTTCTTATGAATGATAATCATTTTGCAGGAATTCATAAAAATTAAATACCATATACATTGCTTATCTGGCACAAACTCTTGCCCTGTCTTCTTGGTGATGTACTCTGTGAAGGATTCAATGTTTCTTTTATAATTAAGAAGTAAAAGCTTAAATTTTTTTCATTTCTACTGCTGTAGCTTAATGGCATGGAATGATAATATATGTATGTGTTGATAAGATAAGCATGTCACATGACATATGAGATCAGTGATAACAACTGATGACAATATGAAAGTTTTGCTCAGGGGTGTTGTAAAAACTGAAACAGAGTCAGTTACAAGATCTGCTATTTTGATTGACTTGTAATTTGAGATTATAAGACTTTGATAGTACCTTGATAAATGCTGAAGGTTTGAAACTGTCAGAAATAGCAAGTATAAGATTAGAAGCAGTTCTTAGTGCTAGTAATAATATATGCAGATGAGCATAGAATAATTTTCTAAGTAGGATTCTGGCTAGTCAAAACATACAAGAGTACTACTGTACTTATACTAAATGTTGTAGATAATCTTCAAAAAAAATCTGGGGGAAAGGGGGATGTAGATGCCTGTACCTGCAGGGGTGCATATATGTAACTACTAGCATATGGATTATGTTCAAACTCATGACAGAATTCTCAGACATACAGGTATACTGGTTAGAATTTGAGAAATGGTTCCTCAGCACTGAATGAGAATAGTAATCAGTCAATGAGACAATAGCAGGCGAAATGAGATAAAAAACCATTTATATGCACTTCCAAATGCATATATCATATAATTGATCCTGTGCTTTGTCTTGTGAGCAGCTAATTCAGTGGGCACCTTTAACACTCCACTCCTCTTACATTCCACAAATTTTGATGACTTCATGTGGCCTTCTGTATGCTATAATATACATTTGTTCATGCCCTTCAAAGGGCCTGGTGCTTACATCATATAAGCATGCTGATTTGATCATTATGTGGGGTAATCACATGAATGATGATTCCTTGGCCTTGTGATGTCATATGTGTCTAAGACTTGCATCAGCAATTGAGCAAGCATCCTTGCTACAATAAGATGTTTTATACTCTAAATAAAAGTCAGTAAAATACTAGTTTAGTCTTATGGAACTAAAGTTGAAGGTATGAGTAATTTTTATAGTTATTTTTTATTTTCTGTTCATCACAATACTCAGTAAAGAACAACATCATAGTGTCATTATTCAAGGCATTATCACATGTTACAAAGTCAATCTATTGTCACAGGTCAGAAATATACTGCTGAGTGTACTTAAGAATTGCTGACCTTGTGTACAATGCCTAGTCATTTAACTATCCTAAACATAATGCCTTGCAGTCACTTCCCATAGTGTGGATTATTTAGCTTGGTGAACCCTAGCAGGGCACTCTTCAATTCCCCAGAACCAGCACTTGATTCTTCAATCCAATGACCTGTCACTGGAAAGTAGACATTGGCATTGGATGCTTCCCATGCATCATACATCAGGCTAATACACCCTTTACTCACTACACTCTGTCATAGACAAGGGTGAGATACAATACATGAGTCATTGCAGATTCCAGAACACATGACTCACATTCATACATTCCTTGAGTTAGGTCAGCTGGGTATTGAACTTGTTCATAATCTATGCTCAAGTGGCCTTCCAGTTTGGGATTACAACCCCATGTTTTGAGCATGTTCATCAACTTCTCAGATGGTAGGTGATTTAGTTCCTGATTTGGCTACAACTCATTATTAGTAATCATCCCATCTGCCAGAAATCATACTAACCAACTTGATCAGTTGCAATAAGCCAATCAATGGCAGCATCATGGAAAATTACCTCTGTAAGGGCAACCCTTGAGCAGTGCAGAAATCACACAATCACACTGGCTGACAGAGGGGAAAACCAAAGTATACATAAATTCATGAGATGTACAATGAAAGGGGATCTCACCTAGCAGAGTGGAAAACCAAAGAGAAAAGTCTAAGGTTCCCCACGGTCAGTGAGCTCATATTAAACTATGCCCAACTATGGCCAGGGCCATCACTTGGCACTTGCTGACCCTATCCTCTGCCAATCATTACCCAACCCTGGATGTTATACATGAGTTGTTTCATTTCTGGAGCTATTCCAAAAGCAGAAGTAGAGTAGAGTTTGGAACTCCAGAACTCTGGAGGTGTGGAAGTGTGGAGTTGCAACTCCAGAACTTCAAAGGTAGAAATGGAGTGTCCCCCAACAGCCTCAGTGCATGGCATCACTCTCCTTCTCAGGCATATTCCTCAAATGACCATCAAGTGTGCACTGCTTGAGTCTTGCTGCTGTATCCTCCACTTTCCCTTTCTTCTCCTTCAATCTCTTTAGGAGCTTAGAATTGAAATAGTTTGTGCCCACTTTTTATATTTTGTCTGTAACAGTGAAATACTCAGTATCACATATTAGATTAACCATATACACTAATCCAATGATTTTCCAAAGACTAAATATGTCAATGCAGAGTTGTTGTATTACTGACTAGTTTGGCACTGTTTTCAATTGTAACTAACAGTCAAACAAATGAGTGGAAGGGAAAGTATTTGCAAGTTTTACAGATTCTGCATTTGTGAGCTGTGCTATCACTTGTAGTTTTGATAACTGTCTCACTGAAGAATTCATCAACCTCACAATTCCCACTATGTTGCTTTTATGGATGTTGCTGTGATGTAAATGACATCAATATCAATAAGGATACCATCCTCATTGACATCTATAGAATCTGCAGCCAACAGATTTGGACACTTGGTACCTCATAGCCTACAACCAGTTCTTCATTGAACTATTAGCTTACTATAACTGACCTTTGTTTTTAGGCTTTTTGGTGGGGGTGCAGACCCATTACATAGGTCAGTATTTTCAGCTGGCTCATCTGCAAACAGGTCAGTTGAGTTGGAAACAGCCTAGTCAGGAGCAGATATAGACTGTCTATAACTGAGCCTTCTTCTTCTTCTTCTTCTTCTTCTTCTTCTTCTGCTCAACTTGGTGTCCTTGGCATTCCACTTGTTCATGCCAGGATTGGATGCAGGATTGCTACATGGCTGTGAGGGCTGTAATAGCTGCAGCCACCTCCTGGGTTGTGTCACCTGGTGAAACCTCAGTGGTATCTATACCTGCTGGTGCCTTCACACTTCTTTCATCTGGTTTTGGCTTCCCAGTGAGTATACCTGTTGGATGTTTGTTGTATAATGTGCCTGCAGCCTGACATTTTTCAGCAGTGGCCTGGTGTAATGGAAGTTCCCCAAGGAAGGCATTACTTAGGTCCATGACATTTTCAGTGATGGTAGTCTTTTGCCTGGGACAACTGTGATCACCAGGCATAGTCTTTGTATGGTTAGAGATATAGAAGGGAAGTAATGCTGGAACTGGTAAATAGTTTGAACTTTAAAATTCAACTGTAAACTGTTTTTTTTGGAAATGTTACAACTATATATGTCTTTGCCATTGCTACCTATGGAAGCCCAGGCTTAGCCAAGGCTCCAGGCCTCAAATTCCTCAGGCCAGACCCATTCTATGGGCTCACACTGGGCTTAGGCCAGGTTTGGCCTGCCTCAAGTAGGCTTGGCTTGGCTTGGCTTGGCTCCGGCTTCGATCTAGCACATCACTAATTGACACACATCACATACAAAACATGTTTCCCTGGGAGCTTTAGGGTCTCTTTACATTGCACAGTAAAGCATTGTATTTCAACTTGAAGAACACAGCAATCAACTTATATCAACTGTGGAAGGCTAGGAACGAGGAGACCCCCTTGATTCCCTGTAGCGATGCCTGAGACCGCTGAGCCGACCTGTGGGGTCCGGAAATTGCCGTCCGGAGACTCTAAAATTGTGCGAAACCTCGTTAACGCAGCAACATAGCCGACAGGCTGGTTTTCGACTCTAGGCCAGCGCTAAACGATGTGGAGCGTATATACTCAAATAAATACTACAGAAGTTAGCTGTTTCTTTCTCGATTACAGTAATTCGGTATAGTACTCTAGCCGCGAGGGCTTACAGTAATTAGCGCGCTGCATATGGTACGAGTCACGTATGTACCTTGGAAGTTGGAAGATGTCATGCAGCGCCTGAAGTAAAGTCGACATGCCTCATGCATGATACGTGCGCAACATGAATTGATTCCCCGGGGCCACACTGAAGAGATCTCCACCAAGTCATCACATCTCACCCTAGGTTGCATATCGAAGGGGGTGATGATCACAAGCCTCCCTTGTGATCCAGCTTCAGAGTGCACCCTTGAATGGATGATTGCAATTGGAGACATGGCGTGCGTCTGCATACTCAGAACCTTGCATCAGTTTTACATCAAGTTAAGCCGTCACCCTTCCATTACGCCTCCCTTTCAAGTTACGTTAATCTATGCACGCAAAAATAGAAGTGTCCAAGGCTGTCGACGATGAGATCTGGCATTTCTTCACAGTAAACTATGCGAGCATGCCAAATGGCTTTGCAAATGTGAACAGAACCTGATTTTGGGAACTACTGTGCGATATGCTTCAATCGAATTCTCAGTGTTGAATGTGATCTTTCGATCTCCTGAATCCCAGTACTCAAGCTTAAACGCACATGGTAATCATTAAAAATATTAAGCAACAGATTGCGTCACTAGGTCATTACACGTATGAATTGTTACACAGAGCGCATGGGCATTAATATCGAGGTATATCCACCAAATTTACACGGCCAGAACGTTCCAGCGCACATGGGCTGGAAGAAAGTGAGCAAAGAGAAGCCATAGCTGTTCCGGAAGAATGAGTAATTGCGAAAAACTTATGTGTGTTGCTAGCTCACGTTGAAAAGTAGGTAAGAAAGGCTGTCCTGGTGCGATGCTCGCAAGCTGTAGTATCGCCAACCAACGAATGTCCCAAGGCAACAAAATGCACTTAGAGTGATAGGACCAACTACCCAGTACTTTGCTAAGATCACAGACCACGCCATCATGACGAAAAGCGTGAAGAACCTGGAAAAGCATGGTGCGTATATGGGGAAAGTAATGCGCCCTAGTTTGATGTCGCCTTCTACGTCAGAGAAGTCCTGTGCTTGGATGGTAGTGAAGATGACGCAGGCACTGAAAGCCATAGCTCGCCAAGCAACTGTATCAAGTTGCGTGGTTTGGCCTGCCATGTTACAGGAAATGAGAGTGCGACAGACTGCATGTATGATGTAAATCTTACCCATGACTTTCGTGGCACCCAATTCGAATGTGAGATATCCAGAGACGTTGCAGAAATTCTTGCCAACCCAATGGCCTGCTAGGCGCAGCTCGTCGTAGACGATCATTGTCATCGTCAGACCGGCGCTAGCGAGGACCACGTCCCAGCCATGAAAACTCGAGACACCTAAACAGATAGGTATAAGGCAGAGGCGGAGAAGAATCGCGGCGTTGCCTGAGACCCGTCCAGAGGGGATTGGACGCCAGGGTCGGTTGATCATGTCCTCATCAGAAGACTTGTACTGGTTAGAGACGTTGCACTGAAGGAGGTGTACCCATATCCACAGTATGCAATATAACAAGCGGGGGAGTGAGTAGACAGGTGCCGCAACTGCTGCGAACAATGTCTACAGGAGTCCAGGACAGTGAAATGAGCGCATGCATAGTGACGGGATTCGCAACTCACAATGGGACAGAAGATAGTCTTATAGTCAGTGTATGTGAAAAGTATGAGGGTGTGTATATGCCATATAATTTCAGTCACGAGCCATGTTGCTGCTCCGTGGAGGTGGCGATACCCATTCGCAATGGGGGGCCGAGAAGGGATATTAGGAAGGGGATAATATGATTTAAACATGACAAGGGTGGAAGTCATATACAGACAGGGTTTACAGGCCTGGCATGCGCGAGAGAACAGTCATACTGGGATCAAAGCTTTTATAGACTTCCCAGGTTACTGCTAGGGCATGTAACCCCCTCGGGAGTAGTATCTGAACTGGATATGCGTCAGACTCTATATTGGGATAAACCGATGGACAGAGGATAAGTTGATCGTAAAGGATGGTTTGTCCCAAAACAGTGCTGGTGAGACGTAAGGAGTCCTCCACCACAACCTGAATAGCTCAAACCGTCAGCCCCCGGGTAAGTCCAAGATTAAACAAATGGCTATCTAGAAAGGTCATGTGCGAATTGAAAGCTTGCAGGGGGTGTACACTTCAACCCTCGTGTTTCCCACCGGCTTGAAACCTATTCTCGAATCTGTGTTCAGGGTCAGATCGTGGGCGGCAAGTGTCCACTTCTTCATGACGTATGGATGCTGCCTCGCTGTTGGCTCGGCTGTCGTCGCAGCATTATCATATTGATGCCCCGACACACTGCCCAAGATACCTAGATCCTGGACACGCCCGCCTGACGGAAAGTTGCGTGTCAGTGCTAGTTCCAGGGGAATGAAACGGACCTTAAAGTTCATACAAAATAACCATGTCAAATTGAGCTTTAAGTTGAGTCGCATTAGGACAGGAACATAGTCAGTGCTAGCACCCATTCTTTACAGCGAAAGGGGACGTTCCGCACATCCAACACAAACCGGCGTTAGTGCATTAGCCCCACCGCAACATATAGGCGAACGGCCGACTTGTGCGGCAGACAGGTGTCTGATAATGTTGCGGAACGTGGCCTAAGATGAAAAGTTTCAGATACAGACGTAAACCTCTGGAGCAGGGTCCGCACCACTGGAGAGAGACTTATCCCAAGTTGGGAGGTCAAACCAACGTCATGCGACTCGAACCTTCCCAGAGTTACCTCAACCGCATCGGGATAGAAACTTTGCGCCCTGGAGATCGAACATACTTTGCAGTATCACGGTATGAGGATTTCACACTGTGGCTTGGTCCGCGGCGATCAGTAAGGCTGCCTCGTTCTCAAAAGAGATAGGAGGGTCAGTGGCACGTTGCGGGGCACCAGAGTCGGTGAATAAAAACCGCAAGGTGAACCGATAAACGTTTGCTTACATAGTATCCACTGCCGATCCCATTGAATCTGCAGGTACGCGGGTTTTATCAGTTTAAGGCTGAGCCCGGCTTCGAATCGTCAGGACAAAGCATTCTGATCAAAAGTTGACAATGTTGAGACTTGACAGTTGTTTTTTCAAGTTTAGACTGCCATGCTACCATACTCCTACTAGTGTCTACTAGCCTAGGGCATGTCCGGTACCGGGTTCTGCACTAGATTGTCCTGAGATTTTAACATCCGCTTCTGCTAGTGCTTGATGTCGTCCTCTTCGCTCCAATTTTCTTTGATTGCAGGGAAGTGAAGCCCATTCCTGCCAGTGAGTTAAGTTTGAAGCCATCTCAGGGCGAGACAGACGCCACTCGTTATCGCGCGAAAGCATAGGCTCGGTAAACGCCGAATGTATTCTACTTTACTTCGCGCTTGGCACTTGGCTTCAAATGAAAAGAAAAAATACAAAAAAAAAAAAACCGATAATGGTTTCAAGAACTCTCAAATTTTTGCAACTGCTGTTACACCCGCGGGAATCTTCCTCGCTTTACAGAAGTGTTGTACGGATTTGGTACGGTATGAGCCATATGACTACATGTTGAATCAATGTTGAATGGATCACTGGATATGCCTGATCCATCACGTAAACGGTTGGGAAGTTACAGAACAAAGCAGACCCTATCTTCTGCACAGCGGAAGCTTTTAATTAATTGAGACGCTAGTCAAAATTATACCTGTACTTCCTTGTACATGGATCCATGTTCCCAATTCTGAATTCAATTCCACCCTTTGTCTCAGATGTGGATCTGTACAAATAAGCTACGGTAATTATAGCACAGCTCGAGGTCCTCGATATTTCAATTTGAGAGGCACCCATGGTCCACGGCTACCCTGGCCTTTCGCGGTGGGGGTCTATGAGTGATTTCAATGGTTTGGGAGAACAATTATTCCAGATATAGTTACCACAACGATGTTGCATCCGGCCCTCCAAAGTTTGTAGTCGGGAACTCCAATTTCCAAGCGGAATCTGTTCACGAGGACGGCGACAAATGCCTGCAATTCGATGACCCTTGATTGCATGTCAATTAGACAGACAAGAAGATAATGCATCCGCAGCTCACGCCAATCGCCACCTGTGTGAAGATTAGGTTCTTGCTTACGGTACATCGGCATCAATATATGAATACACACGCAAGACATGTCTTAGGTCCACCACCGAAGTTAGCTCTGAGACCCGGGTACCAGGTCAGTTTCGACATTGCATAAGACAGATGGACGTACAAATTGGCATACGGCCCCCCACACTTATTGTCAGGGGAGACTTCGTCTAGACGACCCTCCAGCCAGCGTTCCGGCCTGAATTCCACAGCGTCAGAGCCCCAGACATCCTGCGAAGTATTGATGCCATCGAACGAAAGGAACTAGCACGAAATCAGCCAGTGAAATGCTCAGGAGCAGAGCTCACGCACAACGCGCTGTCCCTTTCGCACCGGCAAAGCATGAATCGTTTCCCCCGTGATTGTGGTGACAGGCTTCGAGAATGGGATGACGTTATCTGTCCCCGCCTGGAACGTACCATGAGTGACAACGGAATGAAGCCTGAATACTTCCTTGACAACTGCTTGTAGGTAGGGCATCTGGTCAAACATAGAGTATTCGAACGATTCAAACGCCGAAGGACTCCCTAGAACGTCCGAGACTTCTGCATATACTTTGTCTTGAACAGCGGGGGCGCGGGCGAGTTCATAAAACGCAAAGCTTAGGGTATTACATGATGTCTCGTCTAAGCATTTGACGGTTAGCATGACGCAAGGGTAGGAACCGGTACTGCTCACATCCTGCGACGAAGAAGGTCCTAGGCAATATGATGAGTAGGCTACGATACGAATTTCCTGAAGCCTACGTGAGCTGCTCATAGATCTCTTCCTCTGTCATCCGCTTAAGCTTCCCGCCTGCCGAAGGGTCGCCAGCTCTTGCTGCATCAGTTACACCATCAAGTGAGAGGCAGGACGGAAATAATTTGGATATTTTTGCGCACCCAATATACTTAGAATATGGCGGTCTACTAAACCCTCTGGCTGGGACCTTGTTTCTTGTATAAGCTTTCGCGCGAAAGCAAGGCTGCTCGCCTTGGCGGTATTAAGGACTCGAAGCCTCTTAAGCGGTACGTGTTTTGCAAGACCAATAATCCAGGGTGGGATGTGGAGTGCCAGAGCTTGGAGAGCAATGGATAGTTTGGACGGCTGGGAATATGCGGTACTCAGAAATCCCATGTATGATCTGCAGGAAATTCTCTTGTAAATACATGTTCGCATATTGAATGAACAAAATATAAAGACACACTGTGCCAGCTCGTGAGCTTCACCCTCGATGGCACCGAATCGTACCCCAAATGCAGCTTCAATGTGTTCTGTCTGTGATTGGGAAGTATAAAAAAACTACCGAGACAAACTTTGGCCTATCGTTTCCATGGTCAATCGTTCAGCCCATTGATACGCATTCACAAGTGCGGAGAAATCCTCGCTTTGGTTAATCAAGCACTCCCACTGCTTCGCCACCTGTCGATTGAGAGGTACTAAGTGTAACCGTTGATGTATTCAAAATGTAAATGCTGACTCGATTTGCGCACTGCACAACTTGTGGAGTCAAAGTCTTAACAAACGACGGGCTGAAGGCTGGTTGCAGAAGTTTTCGCTGCCGAGCGTGGTCTGGACCTAAGACCGTGTGAGACAGGTCAAATGGAATTATGTGATTGGATGCCAACCATCGGCATAGATAATCCCTTTGCCTTAAAACAAAGTGAGTTGGTATAAAATACTGATTTAAGTCTACAGACCGGTGACCATGCTAAGGAACTGTCGTAGCGACTCTTCTAAATGATAAGAGGTTGTTTGGCCTTGCAAAACGTGAGCAATAGCCTTGGGATCATTGAGCATTAGCCATTCGACCTGATTAAGAATTAGCTCAATTGTTAAATCTGTCCTGAGGAAAGTCACCACCCCAAAACAGCTTTTGATGCGATATACACCCCCCAGCATTTGGCACCACCGCCGATTGGCAACTCCCGCCTCGGACTGCATTAGCTCTGCCTGGCTGCCTGGACATGGTATGAAGGTAAGCGTGAGAGGCATTAAACGGCAGGCGGACCGAGAATCCATGATGTAGTCGGGGGGGATGGTAAGCAAGCTATGGCAGATGTCTTCGGGCGAAGTACAGTCCAGGCGATGAGTGCAAAGAGCACAAGGAGAGCGAAAAGTTGACCGTGTTCGACCATGAGGAGAGGATTTGCGGACGCAATATGCCTTCTGGAATCGAGTGATTCCAATTTTGACAAATACACGTCCATGCTTTTATGCTAAGTGCCCTGTACTAGGTCAGTACGGACGGGCAGGCATGTTTTCCCTTTGAGTAAGACCGGGCCTTGTGCTTTGTGTTACTTGGGATCTGGATGGATTTTGCCGTACTACGTAGCACGCCCGAATTCAAATATGCGTCTAGGCAGCCAGGGGAAAGTATGACACACCAGTGAGCACTTTGTCACATCTGAGATGAATGTGTCTAAAGTGGTTGGTGCCATTGCGTATGATTCCAAAACAGGACGGCCAGGAGCCAGATTGTGTCTGCTTACGATAGATCTTCCGAAAAGGTGTGGTGCCCTGGACGATGATGAAATTAATCACAGCCACGTGAAGCAGAGAAGGGCTGAGAACTGCGATGACGTGTTAAGATGTATAGTTTCTCGCCATCTCTTTGTGGACTGACGTGTGTAGCGGAAGCTCTCGTATGAGCTAGGCAGAAAGTTTAAGGTTTGAAACAGTCAACACTCCGGACATCAACGACACATAGTTTTTGACCACTGGCAGAAAGACGCCCGCAATCTGCTTCTTACCAATACATCGTTTGTAAGACCCTTATCAGACGCATCTCTAGCTGCGGCAAAGCCTTTAGTATACTTGAGATCTGAGACGGGGCACCGTCAGAGTCAAAGCCAAATATCCATCCTCCAGAACCATGATTATCCGAATCATCTGGCTTCTAATCGAATTATTACAGTGAATCCGCATTTGCTCGCGCCTATACAGATCGAAGTGCAAGGATGCTGGTGCGTAAAAATTGATGTAATAGGATGCCGCGTGGGGGGTTACGCAATAGTACCGCGCACGTGGAAACAGTCTGGACTGTAATGCAGGGTTCGATCATGTCCTGTGTTTCCGTCAGAACGATCAGACTCGAAGTTCAGGTATCCTAGCGCGGCGCCCCACCGTCGACTTCAAAATTCAATGTTCAACGTTCATGCATGAATCTAGCCCCCCCTAGACATCAACTCTTTTCCTCCGTTTGGCGCGACATTCAAGACAACCCCATTTGCCACCCAGCATTACGGTGGTCAGCGACTTTAGTTGCCGGTGGTTACACACCATGTATTTCATAGTTAAGCTTATATGAGAACCGAGTAACAATGCTCCAACCCTGCTGCTTAGACGGAGTAAGGGCGCCCTCAATTAAGCATCCCCTTTCCAATTCAGTCCGGTTACTATCTGATATCAGCAGGGTGCTAAAACTAACTTATTTACCTTCCACTGGCCCCATCCACACTGCAGGAAGGACTGGACCTGATTTTCAGTTCATTAGGCACTGCAAACTCAGTTCAAAATGCCTGAAATGAAGATCAAAGGAGCTGAAATGAAGATCTTATTCATCATTTGTTGTCTATTTGTCCCATATTGAAATCCTGTAGTGATCATGAACATATTAGTTCATTTGTGGCCTTAAAATAAGCCTAGGGGTGTAATTTCACACATTATGGAGCTTAATGATAGGCAATAAATGAACATCCAAAGTATACACTGGAAAGCACATAGTAAGGAATAGCAGGCAATAAGGCACCCAAGTTGACATTCAGGTGTTATCAGGAATCAAGCTAAGTGTGCTGGAAACAAAGATGAAGACAGGTTGTCATGACTGGTCATATCTACTAGGCATACAGGATGTTGGCTTCAAACTAGGTTGTACTCTCATCCCAATGCAGTCCCTAATATGTCAAAAGGTACAGAAAGTGTAATTTGGAAAGTGTAGATTGGAATGCAGATTGGAATATGGAAAAGTTATGGAGGTATGGAGGCTAAGTATAACTACACAGAGCTTAGACTGGAGATAAACATGAAGCTTAAATGCTGTTGAAGTTGATATTCAAATTGAAGATCTAGAGTACTGTAACAACACAACTATCTCTTTGCTAGGGTCCAAGTGTGACACATTGGAGCTAGTCTTCAGTAGCTACTGTTCTTGTATAATAAATATGTGTGTGTGTGTATTTATAGATCACTCTGAGTGTATTCCATTCCGGCATTCGAGTGGCGTAGGTGATGCGACCGAGTTACCGGGTCTGGGGATGTGAAGGGATTGGACTGAGTATTTGGGTCCAGGTGGTTCGAGGGATTCAGTATGCGTTCATAGGTAATCTAAGTACATAGGTGTGTCGGTAGATATATGAGGAATTGAGTTATGGTATGAGTCGATGGAATCCGTTAGCGCTGCATTGCCTAGAAAGGACACAGGGACTAGTCTAGCGGATACGGCACTTGCATGACGCGAGTGAGAGGGATAACAAATTGTAGTGATTTTTTGTATCTAAAAATTAGCTACTTTATATAACTGAGTGCCTGGACTAGCTGTATTAGGGTGTAGGGACAAAAATTGTGGCAGAGCGAATAAAGATAGGGAGCAGGTGCGTATGTATGTGCCTCGGGCACGGAACTGGGATGGAGCAGTCGAGTGGAGTGGAATTATTATGTACGTGACATGTACCTACGTGACTGAAAGGTGGTTGTGATGTTGTAGAGTATGTGATTGGATGGATTGGGAGCGGGGGAGAGTGAGTGATAAGGAATGGGTCCGGTATTGGTTAAGGACAGGTGATGGAGCTGGAATGTGTGTATGATGGCATATTTTTGTATCATGACTGCGCGTACTCATGGAATGAATGTGCTGTTTGCTGCATGGTGTCATCAGTTACTATACTTTGTTATTTATAACAACCGCGACATGTGACATGTGTAAAAAACTCTTTGTTTGGCTTATCTGGTGTGACAGGCATTGAAAAATTATTTGCTAGCATGTTCAAATGCTTGTGATGTGTGTTCTAGTGATTTTATAAATGGAAAATATTATTCAAGCTTCAAACAAAGCTGAATCAAGTGGAGGTCTGATATGAGGGAAAACTTCCAGATAGTTGCAATGTATGCAAAGTATTTGGACAACTGTAAGTGAACCTCTGCAAAGCTTGCAAAACCCTTGCGAACTCCTTGCAAAGCCTTCACACCTTACATTCCACTCCATGTGAACATTCCCATGCCCTGCAAAGTCCTGCGAAGTGCATGCAAAGTATTTGCAGCCTTGCTGAAGTGGATGTGAGGGGAGCTCTGGCAAAGTCCTGTGAAGTACTGCAGAGTCCATCAAACTCCTGTGAACTCCTGTGAAGTCCTTGTGAAGTCCTTGCACCCTATGTTCCACTCCATACAAACATTCCCACACCCTGCTGAAGTCCTGCAAAGTGCATGCAAGGCATACACACCCCAGCCAAGGTCAATCCCACCAGTCATCACTTCAGCAACAGGCCTCTTACCCCCAGAGCATCACAGGTCATTCTCCCAGCAGCTTCTGAACACCTACTTTGGCCCTGTCTGTATTTTGGCACCGCTGTGGCTTAGGTGACTCGGGCTTCAGAGGTGCAGAGTTATAATACCTGAAGTATGTAGTTGTTAGCTAGTGGGCAAAGGGATCCCCAGAGTTTTCTCTTAGGATTTCCCCTTCGCCAGTGTGCTGCTTGAGTGTAGAGCCCCTGCTTAGGTTGCCCTCACAACAACTACTTTAACTAAAGGCTTTGAACAACTTGGATGAGGTGAGTGTTATTGCTACTGAAATTATCATACAAAGTTTCAACTATTTAAATGATTCTAATTAGTAAGAGGAATATTTCAAAAGTTGCTTACATAATGCAATGGTGAGGATGGGGATACATGCAGTTATGAACAAAAGTCTAATTAAATGGAGTGAAAGTATAACACTACATATAGTGAATATGAGACTTGATATGGGGATGACATAGGAGTAAAGGTCTTGGTAAATGACCTGCATGCAGCAATGGTGACACAGGGATGTCTTGACACAACACATCTATTATTGGATACAAGATGCCTACATGCTAAATCTGTTTGTGGGGTAAGTGGATTGACATCAGATCCAATTGCTGATGTCATCATAGGTATGTGTGGTATGTGATCACCTCACATGCTAGGATAGTGATGGATAATGCATTGTGAGCTCAGTGTAAGATACATGTATGTGGGCTCAGTGTTGAGGTTCAAATGGGATAGGAATGGGATTCAATAGGAATAATAGGGAAATCACTTGGGGATAATATCCCCAGTAGCAGATCTCTGTGTTAAGTTCACAGACATTACCTGGAACTTCAGAGATTGGATGTTCACAGGTCAGACTTTGAATGGATGCAAGAGGGGTAGGGACTTGGCTTCAACTTATGTATTACACCACCCACTGTTGTTTGATCCCTAATTTTGAAGATCAGAGGTTCAGAGGTTGTCCAGAGGTCTGGACTTGGAGATATCACTAATAGTATGTAACTTATAGAGATAGTAATGTGAGAAGGTAAGAAGGTGGTAATGGGGAAATAAGTCAATATTTGAACTGAAGAACTAATACAAGATTGGTGGGCTATTAATATGTGGTATCCTAATTGTATCCTAAGAACATGAAACAAGAAGGACATATAAGTCACATAACAAGTCAAGATTGGAATCAAATCAGAGGTTCAGATCAAGCAGATACAAGTAATCTTCTTTGGGTTGTGAATAAGGATTATACTTTATAAGGCATATAACAAGAACTGACATGGAATACAATAGTTACTTTGGAGTTTGGAGGTCTGGAACCTTGGTGTTAGATCTCAGGGATATAACACTCTGGGTGTTATAAACATGTAAACCATGGATCAGAAGGGACTTTGACTTCAGCTTATATGCTATGCCCCTCGAGTCCCAAGACTTTAGAATGGGGTGACAAGGTAATGTAGCACAGTTCTGTGGTATGTGCAGAAGTGTGGAAGTCAATGATAGAAGTGTACTAAGAACACAATGGACAAGCTTAATACGGAATATAGTCAATATTCAAACTAAGGTAACTAGTATGAATACAGGGGTCTATATACTAGGGAGTACATGTAAGTAGGTAGGAGTAATGAGTTCCAAGTCAGAATGGAATAGGTACACAATGTGGATCAAAAACAGAGTTGGGGATTATAGTATAGGGAAGGGACATAAGCATAATATCTAAAAAAGGTACCTATAATCCGTCAGTAAGGGGACACAGTTGTTCCACTAGGAATAAGGTACCCTTGCTGATGGGGGGCCATGGGGATTCAAGAGCTGAGTAAAGGTAAAGTAGTAATGGAAGCAATAATGTAGAACCAGAACTGGAATGCACAGATATAACACTGGGACTCATCAGTATAGTTGTCAATGAATAAAATATCCATATCTTTTTATTTATTTTGTATTTATATGTTAGATCTCTGAGATCTAACACCAAGGCGCTGAACCTTTGGACCTCTGGACTCTGAAGTAACTATTATATTCCATTCTAGTTCTTGTTGTATGCCTCTTAAAGTATAATCTCCATTCATAACCCAATGTAGAATACTTGTACCTTGCTCAATCTGAACCTCCAATCTGATTCCAAACTCTGCTTATCATACAACTCTTATATCTTTCTTGTTCTGCCAATAATTGCATGGGTCTTTAAAGAAAGGTCACCCCAGTGCAGGTGTACCTTTCACTGATCCAAATACATTGGCAAAGTGCTAATAGTGGTCTTGACTGTACCCCTTGTGGGACGGGAAGAATATGGTAAAAGGTTCAAGCTCACCAGTGGAGAAAAATATGAGGTGAAAAGAGGTTGTTCAGCAAGAGAGGTATTCAGTCATGAGACCAAAGATCAGAAGAGGTTGAGCACAAGGTAGATGTATGATAATTAAGCTAGAGAATATACATCTGGTGGTCAAGTACTTATAGGAAAATATGCCTGCAGGGGGGAGTGAATGGGAGAGAGAAAGGGTGCAGATTAGAACAACAAGGCTAATGACATGTAGTGTTGGATCCCTAAGATCTAACACTGAAACTCCAGACCTCCAGTGTTCCAAACTCCAAAGTAACTATTGTATTCTGCTCTAGTTCTTGTTATATGCCTCTTAAAGTATAATCACCATTCATGGCCCAAAATAGATTACTTGTACTTAGTCTGATCCAAACCTCCAATCCAATTCCAGACTCTACTTGTTATTCAACTCTTGTCCTTCTTGTTCTATGCTTATGTCTTTCTTGTTCCACACTCTTGTGATACAATTAGGATATGATGTATTAATAGTCTTCCAATCTTGTATCAGTTCTTTAGTTTGAATATCAACTTATTTCCCTGTTACCAACTTCTTATCTTCTGGCATCACTATCTCCATAGCTAGATACTTCTGAGAGATAGCATTAAGTCCAAACCTCCAAACCTCCAAACTCCAAAATTAGGGATCAAATGATAGTGGGTAGTGCAACATATAAGTTGAAGCCAAGCCCCTACCCCCCTCACACCCCTTCAAAGTCTATTCTCTGGACATCTTATCTCTGAATTTCCAGGTAATGTCCATGTACTTAACGTGTAGTCATACTGAAACATGGATGGATGTGGAAACTGTGGCTGAACATGGCTAGGCTCATGATAGGGATCTTCATGAGACTAATTGGGTTAGTATTACGCATGCTTCCTTTGATTCCCCTGCACAATGCAGGGCAAGGAGAAAAGACAGCACTGTGGTGGTGAAGGTCCCCATTGTGACAGTGAATGATACAAATACATTTTTTGAAAAACAGCAAATTGGGAAGAGATGACCTGCCACTGTGAGGAGGCTATGGTTGCCTTCATTGGAGGGTCACATTTCCAATGGAGTAGAGGCTTTCATTCACTGAAATTTGCAAGGAAAAATGGGAATCATGACAGCAAGCTAAGACTCTTAATCTATAAAAGTGTATCTGAGGGTTGTGTAATATGGTAACTAGATGTGTGACTGATCATAATCCTGTCCAGGAATGAATGGGTGGTATGGAGCAGGCACCAAGAACTTGGCTCAGGGGTGTAGAATGACAATGTCAGGTAGTGGTGAAGAGTGTATGTATGTGACTTGATAAGTGATAGGGATGTGAGTGGGTCAATTCTATATTGAATTGACCCAAGGAGATAACAACATGAGGTTGAAATGATAATATGTTGGTGTGAAGTGATTCAAGACTCAAAGTGGCACATAGGACTCAAGCACAGGAATGAATAACAAAAGTAATGTATAATACTGAGATCATAAGTCTGTTTTATACAAGTGTATATAGGAGTGGGTTTGTCTCAGAGTGGAGAGTGAAATGGAGAATGGGTGATATGCCCAGGCAGTAGTCTGTAGCTAGAATGGTGAGGCTATGCAGTATAAGGGAACAGTCCATGGTGTTTCTACCTATGAATACAGGTAGAAGAATGGCATACAATGTTCATAAAATAGCCAGTGTTGTTCAGTAGGAATATAAGTAAAGAGATGCTTATCTCTGGCAATCTGTACCATTAGAAGCAATTGGGCAGCATACCTGTGCTTCAGTGTGCAGCTCATATGCCTTGGATATACTCAGGTTGGTAGTCACAACATGTTCTACCTCTTGTCTACCTTGTGCTCTTAGTACACTTGCACCCTTGCACTACCATCCTGCTTCCAGCTTCCATCCCATTACTATTCTGCTCTTCTGCTCTTCATTCTGAAGTCCTAGGTATCAAAGGCACAGCACACAAACTGAAGCCAGTGTCCTGTTCTGTTCTGCCTTCTAGTATACAGACCTGTAACAAGGACATGCCATGTACAGTAGGATAATACACAAATTTGTTCTGTTCAACTTTGAATAAACAAGTCAGCAGCATCTCCAAGTTTTAAGTTCATTCTCATTTCTATCCCTACACCTCTCTTAAAATATACATAGGCTACAACACATGTAAATCAGCACCCTTTATTTTCCACCACAAACACTGCTATCAGGCCAAATTCTATGCTATTCTGTAATTTGTTGCCAAATTATCATAGCATATTTAAATTAGTAGTAGCTAGGTCAAAATATAGTATATGTAAGAGCTGATACGAGTCCTGATGAATATGGTATTTGAATTTGTCTGCAATAGCATGAGTAATGCCGACAGTATTTACTCAACAAACATTGTAGCGTTGCAGGTGGGTCCTTGTTTTCATTGTAATGGTATATTTCATTATATATTCAGTCACATAGCAAGATTGAGAAAAGGGCATACTTAAAAGTCCCTTTACTCTCTGATCATGTTTTTCAATATCTCATCCTCCAACAGCCCCTCGCCTCGCCTCCTCAGTCACCGGTGAACGATGTAAGACATGGGCGGTCATACAGATTTGGACCGTCCATGCTATGACGCCTGTAAACCGTGACACTTCAGTTAGCGGTGCTTTCCACATAAGTAATTTGAAAAACAGACAGATCCTTAAAGTAAGTGGAGGCCCCCAATGGCTGAGAATACGGCCACCGCCTTACTCGTCGTGTCAAAAGCATCCCCTCCCTTCCATGCGACATAGCTCCTTTGACTTGGAGAGACATTTACGCCTAACATTCTCTCCAGGTTGGTTGAAGCCAACTTCAAGGCCTGGGACTTCCCGATCCGCCCGTTGGACTCAAGAGCAGCCTTTTACTGTATGAGCTGCAATACGGAACTGAGTCAGGGTAAAGTGGAACGTACCCAGGCAACATCGAAGCGTGTATTGCGGGCAGCAAACTCATCCCGCACGCCGATCGCCACAGTGACATTATTTGCAATCAGTGTGGTTAACGGCGTATCATACGTGAGAGGGGGCCCTGCCAAGCTGAATTTGTTTGGTATTAGAGCAGGGAACGAAGGGAACCATGTCGCGCGAAGTGAAAGCGCACATTCGACGCTCATCCCACGTGATAGGGAATGACTTTGATGGTTTCATTATTACCCCGATATTCGCTCTCCCTAGCTCAGCAGCGACGTGCCACGCTTCCGCCGCACCAGCCAAGGCTACGTATTCGTACGTCAGTCACCTGATATCAGACAATTACCTCGGACCTACATAGACGCAGCGGCTTGCCGGTCTTAGCCTCGACTTCATCTTTCAATCGGACTAATGTGGCGATGATGTCCACAGTTTCCACGTCTACGACGAGGGGAATATCGCCCTTCGAACACTGGCGTCACACGAGGTATTGCGAAATTGGTAAGAGGCGGCAAAGTCGCACCTGTGCAGCTGCCGTGAACGCGGAGCCAGCCTTGCCCGATAACAAAAGGTGGCGCAATGCTGCCATCTCCGTGCTCACACTGGCGGTGTCACCTTTCCTTAGGCCGACGTGCAATGAGGCCACTTCTTGTACGACAGCGCCATCTTGGAGAGCGTTCTTCGCTCCAGTGTTAAAGGC
>QFFB01006445.1:0-11632 GCA_003316465.1 Ramaria cf. rubripermanens
AACTTGTCCATGTTCTGCATTAGTCTTCTAGGACTAAGAATAAAATGATAGAGATATTTTTGTAATAATTTTCGTATTATTTTCTTTATCACAACAAAGTCAACCCCACCAAGTGTCACTTCAGCAATGGGCCTCTTGTTCCAGAGCTGTGTAGATTTGTCCCTTGGCAGCTTCTGAACACTTCCCTGGACCTGTCTGTAGTTCAGCACCCCTGTTACTTATGTGATTCAGGCTTTGGAGGTATGAAGTTGTGATGCCTGAAGTATATAGCTGTTAGCTAGTGGGTGAAGGCAATCCTTAGAGTTTTCTTTTAGGATTCCCCCTTTGCCAGGTATGCCCTTGCATTGTATGTAGTTGCATATGACTTAGGATTCCTCCTTTGCCAGTGCGCTGCTTGAGTGTAGAGCATCTGCCTAGGTTGCCCTCACAATATGGCCCTTGATGCCACAAAGCAAGCAAAGTCCTTGGTCAATCCAATGTTGTCGTTTGTGTTGTGATAAAGAAAATATGAAAAACAAATCAGAAATATATTTTATCAAATCCCTCTTAGTCCCAGAAGGCTAATGCAACACTTGAACAAATTATTTGATTTTTATCTAGAGGATAAAAATCCATAGCAGTTTAGACACTGCTAGACCACTCATTGGACCCTTGATTCCCACTACATCATGGGATCAAGACTGGATCATGGATCAGATCACATGTGTGATTACCCCACACAACTACCAGGTCAGATTGCTTATATTAGCACCAAACCTTTGGTAGAGCAAGGAAAACAAAATATATTATTGTAGCATGGAGATTGCTGCATGGGGTCATCAGAGCCTATGGAATTTGACACTCACTCAATTGAATGCTTATGAAACAGGTCCAGAAAATAGCAATTTATATTAGAGGTTTTTCACAAGTTTATGTTGTTTTATTTTCTCCACCCTGCCTGCATGTTAGATCCCTGAGATCTAACACTGAGACTCCAAACCATTGGACCTCCAAACTCCAAAGTAACTATTATGTTCCATTTTAGTTCTTGTTGTTTGCCTCTTAAAGTATAATCCTTATTCATGACCCAAAGTAGAATACTTGTACCTCACTCAATCCAAACCTCCAACCCTATTCCAAACTCCGATTATTATTTGACTCTTATATCCTTCTTGTTCTACATTTATGTCTTTCTTATTATACGTTCTTAAGATACAATTAGGTTATGAGGTATTAATAGTCCTCCAATCTTGTATCCGCTTCTTTAGTTCGAATCTTGACTTATTTCCCCGTTACCAACCTCCAGTCTTCTCGCATCACTATCTCTGTAGTTAGATACTACTAGTGATACTTCTGAGTTTGAACCTCCGAGTAACCTCTGAACCTCTGATCTCTGAAATTAGGGACTGAATGATAGTAGGTGGCGCAACCCATAAGTTGAAGCCAAGTCCCTACCCCCCCTGGATTGTTATGAATATAGGATTACTTATCTTGTGTTATCTTTTGTCACGCTCATGTCACCTAAATATCGCCGGTGACATGATCCGGTGTCTCAGGGGCTTCAGCCCCTTTCCGACATTGTATAAGTAGCTAGACCATTAGTTACTTTAATCTCATACGGTTTTAGCCCGTCCCTCATGATGAGGCCGTTTATGCGCTCGAGTTAATGCGCATCGTGTTTTCTGTTTTCGAGTCGTCTCCTTCCTTCTCCATACGTTTTATCATGGATTACATTGAAGTCCAACCTCTGAGTCTCCAACCTCTGAAGTTCTGGGTAATGTCTGCAAACTTGACACTGCATCCATCTATCCTTGCAATTCATTTCTGCCTCACCTATTGTTCTGCTTTGAAGATATTTTTAGAATAATTTTAGTATAAATACTCCCATAGTTCCTAGATGAAACCAGTGTCAAAATATCAGTGGGAAGTTGTATCTTGCACAAATCCAAATATTTACTTGTTAAAACCACCAAAAAAATATTTCCTGACCTCTACTCGCTGTTTCTGGCAGCTCCAAAGCATCATAGAAATTATCTAGTTATTGTTCCAGTCCTAGGGCCTCAAAACCAAACATCTTTTCACCCAGAATTGCCCAAGCAATGTATATATTTTGTCACCAGCATCACTGAGCCAAATTCCTGGTTCATCCCTGAGGCCGAGTGCTGATACCCTGTATCACGTGACCCACTGGTCAATATACCCTTCATTATCTGGAAACCTTGTGCTATAGCATGGGTTCATGCACTATAGGCTATATTGTTCATGCCTCCCTGAGCTGTTACTAGAAGTATGGCCCGAGCTGGTCTCCCCACATTCAATGAACCACAGGCTAGTCATGCCTCCATTGAAGTTCAGCATCCTGACAAAGAGCACAACATACCGCACCAATCTCCAATAAATGCTTTCAACTGAGGACAAGCCAACTCAGATGATGGAGATGAACCCCCAAACTTGGCAGAAGCCATTGCTATGTTGTCCAAGAACCTCTTGGCCCCCACGAAATCCTCCGTCCAGATGAAAGTCTGAGAACCGGAACCCTATGACGGAGCTGATACCTGCAAGCTCCAACCTTTTCTGATTCAGTGTTATCTGAATTTCCATGACAGATAAGAAGCTTTTTCCAACAATACTGCCAAAGTAACCTATGCGTTATTGTATCTCAAGGGAACAGCACTCAACTAGTTCAAACTTGGGATAAGCTCTCCCAACCAACTCCCAACTTGGCTCCACGACTGGGCTGAGTTTGAGTCCAAACTCCAGACCAACTTTGGACCTCACAACCCCGAAGCTGAAGCTGAGGTCAAACTCAAAAACCTCTGAATACACAACAACCAATGAGTCACCAAATATCTTGTCAACTTCAACTGACACACCACTAAGGTCCAATGGGCCTGATGCCACATTATGCTGACAGCTCTACAATGGATTCCTGGCTTGAATCAAGGATGAAGTCTCCTGGGTGGGAAAACCTGACACCCTTGCCACACTCCAAACCATGGTGCAAACCATTGATGCCCGCTACGACGTTCCAAAATCACTTGGGAAGCCATGACCACCAAGTCCAACGACTGACCCAACAAAGGGAAGGCCCCAGCGAACCCTACTCCAAATACTGACAAGAGGCCTCCGAACACTCTGAAGGCAGGAAACGCCAGCAACCAGTCTGGAGCCTCTGGATGCTCCAGACAGCCACAACAAACTCCTGACCTTGCCTTGAAGCTTGGTAAGGATGGCAAGTTGACAACTCAGGAATGACAATGCTGTCTTGACAACAATTTGTGTCTGTTCTGTAGAAGAACTGGAAACATGGCCAAGGAATACTCCCAAGCATCTGCTGCCACTGCGAAGGCATGCACTGCCTCAACTACCAAGACTGCCAAGAAGATGACCTCTGAACTAAGTCCATGCCGGAGTCAAAAAATTCTTGTGCAGCCCTCCAAACCTCATGCCGAAGGAGGACTGCATTGTAACTCCCGGTGTGACCCCTATAGTACAACTCAATGCATCCACTCTTTTCAGTCTGAACCCCTTGACACTTTGCTTAACATCTGACCTCATCCTGAACACCTCTATTCTGACCCTTGTCAATTCTGGCTCAACACATAGCTTCCTCAAATCTGCCTTCATCTTGGAACACAAACTCTGAGCATACAACATCACTCCAATCCCACTCCAACTTTTTGATGGTATGACCAACAACATCATCTGTCAAGCTGTCAACCTTCCAATCTGTTTTCCCTCTGGGGAACAACACTCTGTAATGTTTTACGTCACTTTGTTGGATTCCAGCAGTTCTGCAGTACTAGGACACAACTGGCTCACCCGCTTCAATCCGTTGATTGACTGGGCTTTGGGCAGTATCTCATTATGTGCTCCATTACAGGCTGAATCTTTGGTACCTACAGAGACAGTAGCTCTATCTCCAATCTCATCCAAAACTCTGACTCCCATTGCTTTGAAGATCACTATGATCAATGCAGCAGCATTTTCCTGCATATCCAGAATGGAAGACATGCAAACATTCCAGCTCCTTGTCTCCAGGCCAGACCAGCTCAACTCAGACGAAACTCTGGTTGATATGAGTGGTGTCCTGGAAGAGTACCATGACTATTCGTATGTCTTCAGCAAGGCCAAAGCCAATAAGCTTGCATCCCATTGGCCTTATGATCTCAAGATTGAACTGGAAGAAGGAATGACCCCACCATTCAGTCCAATCTATTCTCTCTCCAAAAAAGAACTCAAGACCCTCTGAGAATTCCTAGAAGAACATCTAACCTGGGATTTCATTCGCCCCACTCGGTCTCTGTGTGGTGCTCTGGTGGTCTTTGCCAAAAAAAATGACAGATCACTCCGCCTATGCATCAACTTCCGAGGCCTCAACTGAATCACCAAGAAAGACCGATACCCCTTACCCCATATCTCTGATCTCCTAGATACACCACGCAAGGCCGGTATCTATACTAAGATTGACCTCTGACTGCCTATCACCTCATCCAAATCCACAAAGGTAATGAATGGAAAACTGCATTCCAAACTCAATACAGATTGTTTGAATGGCATGTTATGCCTTTTGGACTTACCAATGGACCTGCTGCTTTCCAACATTTTATGAATGATATTGTTGCTGATATGTTGGATGTATGCATTCTAGTATACCTGGACAACATCCTCATCTACTCTGATGACCCAGAGCAGCACCGAAGGCCTGTCCAAGAAGTACTCCAAAGACTCTGACAACACAACCTGTATGCCTGAGCTGACAAGTGCCTATTCCATGCGGACACTGTTGAGTATCTTGGATACAGTATGTCTCCAAACAAACAGACTCATGATGGACACCACAAAGGTGCAAGTTATCCAAGATTGGCCCAAACCAAGAAAGGTCAAGGACATTCAGTCCTTACTTGGATTTTCCAATTTCTATAAGCATTTCATTTTCAACTATTCCGACCTAGTAGTTCCGCTAACATGTCTCACCCAGAAAGGTGCTCCATGGGTCTTCTCCAAAGAATGCCAAGAATTATTCAATGCACTCAAGAAGGCTTTCACCACCACTCCAATCCTCCAGCATTGGATACCTGAAGCTCCTCTCATCCTTGAAACTGATGCCTCCAACTACACTCTCACTGCCATCCTCTCAATAATATCTCCAGATGATAATGAAGTACATCCAATCACATTCCACTCCTGGACCTTTTCCTCCATGGAACAGAACTACAATATCCATGATAAGGAATTAATGGCAATCTTCGAAGCATTTAAAGTCTGGCAACACTACCTCAAATGATCTCCAACTCTGATTGACATCATTATGGATCACAAGAACCTGGAATACTTTTCAATGATGAAGCTCCTCACACCACAACAAGTCTGATGGTCCAAATACAGTACCTGTCTCAATTCAACATGGTTATATGCTTCCACCCAGGATGTCTTGGAACCAAACCTGACACTTTAACTGAACAATGGGACATCTACCTTAAAGAGGGGGAAAGTGATTACACAGCCATCAATCTGCACAACCTCTGACTGGTATTCACCTCTGAACAACTCATCTAGTCACTCTGAGCTACGTCACTCTGCGCCCCTGTACTCTGCACAGCCATCACTATGAATATCAACCAACCCCATTCCAACATCTGAACCTCTGTCAATTATGATCCGACCTTAGCAGATCACCTAAGCAACCCAATAGGCAAATGGACCCTCAGCCCTCAAGGACATCTCCTACTAGACAACCAGATCTATGTACCAGACAGCAATGATCTCCAACTACAAGTACTATAGTACAAGCATGATCATCTGATCTCCAGACACTTCAGACAAAACCAAACTTTGGAACTGGTCTGATGAGACTAGGTCTGGCCCAAACCATGAACTTCCATTAAATCCTATGTTAAGTCCTGCACTGCCTGGGTTAGGGGTTAGGGGTTAGGAGTTAGGGTTGGGGTAACACCTGTGAGGGTGACCTAAGCAGATGCTCTACACTCAAGTGGTGCACTGGCAAAGGGGAAATCTTAACTCATATACAACTAGATACAACACAACAGCATACCTGGCAAAGGGGAAATCCTAAGAGAAAACTCTGAGGATCCCTTTGTTATGAATATAAAATAAAAAGATATAAATAAATCATATATTAACGATGATGCTGATGGATCCTGGTGTTCTATCACTTGGATATTATCTGCAGATGAACTTACCATGATCTCCATTAACTCCTACCCCTATCACATCCGACACCCATCACCGAGGCCGCACATACACAGGACCTAGCCCATGACATCGTATCTATCACTATCCCAGCACATGGATGCATCACATGCCAAATGTGCCTTTGATGACATCAGAGATCAGGTCTGATGCTAATCGATCTGCCCCACACATACAAAAGTCATATAGACGCCTTGTATCTAATATTAGATGCATGCCATCTTGAGACATCCCTACATCGCCATTGCTGCATGTGAAACAAGTAACAAATATTTTTCTACTATGTCAGTGTCAGTTTATGCTTCACATACATTACTCCCAATGTCACACCCCCCATCCCATATAATTAACCTTTTGTTTGTTACTTTCTGTACCTCCATGTCTGCCATAGCATTACATAAGCGATCAGAGAAATATTCATTGTGCCAGTCAGAAGTAGTTAAATAGTTCAAATCATGTATGATAATTTCAGTAGTAATAACACTCACACCATACAAGTTGACCAAAGTTCTTAGTTAAAGTAGTAGTCAAGATAACTAGCATATATTGCAGTTTACTTGAAATTCTCTCTCATTAACAAACCTCTGCTCAATTCAACTTCACTTGAAGCTTGAATTATATTCTCCAATTGTATAAACAAATCCCATATATCACAAGACCCTTCGCCCACTAGCTAACAACTATATACTCCAGGCATCATAACTCTGCACCTCTGAAGCCTGATTCACCTAAGCCACAGGGGTGCCAAAATACAGACAGGGCCAAAGTAGGTGTTTGTGAGCTGCTGAGAGAATGCCCTGTGACACTCTGGGGGCAAGAGGCCTGTTGCTGAAGTGATGACTGGTGGGATTGACCTTGGCTGGGGCATGTATGTATGCCTTGTATGCACTTCACAGGACTTCTGCAGGGTGTGGGAATGTTTGCATGGAGTGGAACATAGGGTGCAAGGAGTTTGCAAGGAGTTTGCAGGAGTTTGCAGGAGTTTGAAGGACTCTGCAGCACTTCACAGGACTTCGCCAGAGCTCATCTCACAACCACTTCAGCAAGGCTGCAAATACTTCACACACACTTCACAGGACTTCGCAGGGCGTGGGAATGTTCGCATGGAGTGGAATGTAAGGTGTGAAGGCTTCACAAGGAGTTCGCAAGGATTTTGCAAGCTGCACAGAGGTTCCCCTTACAGTTCCTCCTCCACCCTCCTCACCTCCTCTTCGGCCCTCTTCTTAGCCTCTTCCTCCACTACCCTGGCCTCTTTGGCCTGGGCTCATTCCAGCTCCTTCTGGAGCTCCACCACCCTACGGGCAAGGTCAGATGATGGCGTGGGAGTGTCGGACATGGGTTAAGGATTGGCTTGTGTGGCAATGTTTGGTTTAAGGGAGTTTTTTACTAAGTCCTTCTGGGCCCCCTTGATTCTTATACTGATTTCCAAATCTCTGATTTTTTATTCCCACGATCATCTCCATGGGCCTCGTGGGCTCGGCCTTAAAGGGGGGATACTATTGGATCCCTGAGATCTAACACTGAGGTTCTGAACCTTTGGACCTCTGAACTCTGAAGTAACTATTATATTCTTTTTTAGTTCTTCTTGTATGCCTCTTAAAGTATAATCTCCATGTACAATGGAGAAGGGGGGTGTGGTCTAGGGAGCAGAGCACAAGGCTTGCAGCTAATGCCTCCTGTAGTGGTGCAAGGCAAAGGGGTGATGTATTTAAAAGCTACTGTGACTGTGACTATTGTTCTCTAGCTAACCTGTTAAGACTGGGGACTATGCAGGTGACCTCAGGTGAGCTTGGACCGAGCTCGGCCAAGGAGGTTTAGCAAGGGCTGGGCTTTAGTTTATGTGCTGTGCCATCCACTAGTGCACATACCCTTAATTTCGGAGCGAGGTCAGACAAGAGGAGCAGGAGGACTAAGAGAGAACAGAGCAAGAAACTAGTAAGGGGTTCAAGGGTATCTAAGTTGATTTCTGACTGAAGAGCAAGGTGCATATATAATGAGACTTATATACGGATAGCAGGGAAACATGGTCGGACATAACTAACTAAGAGAATTGTAAGGGAGCTCAGGGATGGGTAAGAAATGGGGTTTGGGGAAGAGAAATGTAGTGAACAGGGGTCGGGCTCAGGTTTGGACTACTTCGGGAGGGGTTCAGATAAGGTCGGGCTCAGGGTATGGGCTCGGAATGGGGTTTGTCACTGAATATGGGCACTGGAGATCCACAAGGAACCAGATCATAACATAACCCAGCTGAACCTAGGGCCAAGGACCTGGTCTCTGGCCTGTTCCACAACCTGGCATCTCTACTCCAACGACCCAAAGTGTACCTTTCTGGATCTGAACCCCTGATCCAATTCCGAACTCCACTTATTATATCACTCTTATATCTTTCTTGTTCTATGTCTATGTCTTTCTTGTTACACATTCTTAGGATACAATTAGGATCCGAGGTATTAATAGTCCTCCAATCTTGTATCCATTCTTTAGTTTGAATATTGACTTATTTCCCCATTACCAGCCTCCAGTCCTTCTCGCATCACTATCTCCGTAGTTAGATACTAGTAGTGATACCTTTGAGTCCGAACCTTCAGACAACCTCGAACCTTCAGACAACCTCGAACCTTCAGACAACCTCGAACCTTCAGACAACCTCTGATACTCCAACCTCCAAAATTAGGGACCAAACAGTAGTAGGTGGTGCAACCCATAAGTTGAAGCCAAGTCCCTACCCCCCTCCTATTTCTTTCAAGTTCAATCTCCAAGCATCCAACCTCAGAAGTTCTGGGTAACATCTGTGAACTTAACAAATACACTGTTTATGTTCTACTGGCAACTTGGCATTCAAGGCAAGTGAAAGACTATAAAAACATCTTATGGTTTCACATTGACAACATTTGTTCAAGCATTTTCTTTCTTTTTGCATTACTATTTACACACCCAACCCCTTATTACACTCTTAATGGCTCCTATCCTCTCCAAATGGTCCTGTACATTGGTGAATGATGAATCTGAAACAAAATGCTGCTGTCCAACCTTTGAGCCCAGGATGGCACACAGAGTCAAAGAATCAAACCTGTGTGACCATTGCATGCACAGTTTGACCCAGCACCTCAGTGTTACTACACACCCACCACCCACTCAGCTAACAGCAGTGAAAATTGACACAATTTTGGCAACATACACTCACAGTGCTCAGGCTTCAGGGAGTTGCAGTGGCAGTACAAGTGCTGCTAGTAATGGCTTGAGTGAGAAACATATATTCCCAAAGGCAACTAAGGATCAGGCTAGAAAGGAAGCAGTTTCTGGTTTAAGAAGAACACTTCAGTCAGGCCTCAAGTCACATCCAAAGGTATGCTTACCATTTACATTCTCATATGGCCATTAATTACAAGCACTGATGCAAAATTGTTATAGGGGAAAGGGAAAGGAGTGGTGTTAAAGCTGCAGAAGGGTAAGTTGTGATTGGTGAAGGAACCCTTTGCTGAAGTCAGGGAGGTAGCCATATTGCCGTATGGACTGAATGTACATGTATTAGCACCCTCTACTGTTCTCACTGAGTCTTGTACCTAGCCTGATGGCACTCTGAGGCACACCACTGAACTGACACTGCAACAACTCAATGAACTTGTAAAATTGGGTTTTCCCACTGTCAGAAACAAAGGCTGATACCAGTTTGGGAAGGAGTGGGATTGACCTCATGACCAACATACCTGATATGGAGTATCAGTGGCGACTTGTCAAGGTCAGCCAATCCCATGTAAAACTTCATCATATGAACACTGACAGCTATGATTTCATCAACACAAAATGCAGTAGAGGCAAGTCATGGCATGATAGTAAGCTATATATCAGTATGTGGACTATAGGTGTGCATACCTGTATTATCTGCTGATAGTGTGACAATTACACATGTAATAATCCCAGATGTTGTTGAAGCCTTGGATGATGTGGCTGTGCAAGCTCGAAAAAGCAAGGGAAACGTGAAGCCCAGGATGATTTATCATGGTGTGCACCCTTTTGGCTACTATTCATGACCTGCAATGACTGGAATCTTTGTCACAGATCCCAATTCTGGTGTGATTTGGTGATATGGTCAGTGGTATTGTTAGCAAATTCATCTGCTCAGACTGTTGCTACTTTCAAGCACTCTCTATGGCCAAGTCAACTCCAGTGTGACAATCAACATAAATCACAAGAGTCAATGCCACCACCACTTCCTCCTCCACTGGCTACCCATAAACTCCCTGTGTTGCCAGTCAGTCATGTGATCCAACTTCCTGGGGTCACCTGTCCATTCTCCAGGTCAATCCCAAGCACCTGGTACATCCCAACACATCGCTCAGGTATGCTCTATCTCTATTTCTGCAAAGGATGGGGGAGTACCCTCAGCCATTATGCCCACATCACAGGAAACAGCTCTTTTTCTAGAATGACATTCTCCCCATGTTATGATCTGTTCCCTTGCAGATCTCTGGTATCCTTATCCAGCGATTAACCCCCATCCCGAGTCCAAACCCCAATTCTGACCTTATCCAAGCCCTCCCTGAAGTATCCTGAGCCTGAGCCTGAACCTCATTACTATATCCATCTTCCCCAACCTCCATTCTTACCCTTCCCCAAACCTCATCCAAATCCCCTAGTTATGTCTGACCCTATCCCTTATCACTTATATATAAGTCCTGTTTGTATGTACCCCACGCTTCAATCAGAAATCAACTTAGATATTCCCTTGAATCCCTTAGTAGTTTCTCATAAACTTTTTCCTCTTGTTCCCTTACTCTGCTCTTGCCCAAACCTTACCCTGAAGTCAAAGGCACACACAATAGTGGATGAAACAGTACATAAGCTGAAGCCTAGCCCTTACCCCTACCTTCCTCAGTTTGAGCTCTCCCTGAGGTCCCATACCAAGACCTTGGTCTTAACCCCCCACCAGAAACAAGCTATAAAGTGCTCATGGGTGAGCCTTATATTGGCAAATTAGAACCATTTGGGCTGCATTCTATAACTGTGAGGGGAACCTCTGCCTTGCAGGTGAAGTCCTGCAAAGTCCTGCAAAGTCCTGCAAAGTCCTGCAAAGTCCTGCAAAGTCCTGCAAAGTTTTGTGAAGTTCTGTGAAGTGTATCCCACCAAATGCCACTTTGGCAACTGACCCCTTGTCCCATAGCTTTGCAGGTACCTCCCCTGGCATCTTCCGAATACGTCCTTGGCCTTGTCCATAATTTACCACCCCTGTTGCTTATATCATTTGGACTTCGGAGGTGGAGAGCTGTGATGCCTGAAGTATATAGTTGTTAGCTAGTGGGCAAAGGGATCCTTAGAGTTTTCTCTTAGGATGTCCCCTTTGCCAGTACACCACTTGAGTGTAGAGCATCTGCTTAGGTTGCCCTCACAGTTCATATGTTGGTTCACTACCTCTGGAAAGTTACAGAGACATTTGTGTGTT
>QFFB01006453.1:0-33737 GCA_003316465.1 Ramaria cf. rubripermanens
ATCTTGGCCTGAGCAGCAGTATTGAATGGCCCGAAGTTGAGCTCGAGTTCATTCTTGAAGCTGTCCCAATCCCAGAGCCAGATAGGCTCGGGAACGAGTTCGCCGAGGATCACGGGTTCAAAATATTGTAGAGCTGAGCCAGTGAGGTAAGAGATGGCATACTGGATTTTAGAGGCTCACGTCTGAAAGGCATTTGGGCGATCTCTAAAATTGAGCAGGCATTGCAAGAAGAAGGTGCGAAGCTTAGCCTGGTGGGTGCCATCATAAGTATCGGGCTCCTTGACTTTAGCTCGGGTTTCCGTAGGGCGAGGTTTAGCGAGGTTGGTAAGAAGTTGACTCATGAGTTCGCTACCATTATTGTCGGGGTCGGCTGGTTCCCCCGAGGGCGGACCATCGCCATCGGGGTCCTTGGGATCCCCGGGATTGCCAGGGCTTCCTTCAGGAACCTTGGCTGAGGAACTCTTGCCGAGGGGATCATGGTCGGAAAGGTCCCCTTCCCTACCTTTGCCTTTATTGGCTGGGGCATCAGCAGGTTCGATGGATGCGGAAGGGAAGTTCGGAGGGCTTTCGGGACGCTCGGAAAGACAGTGTCGTTCCGAGATGCGTTGAAGTGTAATACTTCTAGCACGGGTGGTAGACATAGTTGTTAGTGTAATGTGGAAGTGGGAGTCAGAAATACTGTTAAGACCGGGTCTTCGTGTGGGACCTCGGGGGAGCTCGGACCGAGCTCAGCCGAGGAGTACTAGGAAGGGCTTGGCTTCAGCTTATGTGCTGCGCCATCCACTATTACACATGCCCTTGATTTTGGAGGGAGATCAGGACAAGAGGAGCGGAGGGACTAAGAGACAATGGAGCGAGAAGCTAGTAAAGGGTTTGAAGGGTATCTAGTTGGATTTCTGACTGAAAAGCGAAGTACATACAGAGCGAGACTTATATACGGAGGACAGAGGGACAGGGTCGGACAAACTATCTAGGGATCAAAATGAAGCTCGGGGACAGATGAGGAACGGAGTTCGGGCTCGGACTCGGACTACTTCGGGATGGGCTTTTGTAAGGTCGGGCTCAGGGTATGAGCTTGGGACGGGGTTAGTGGCCGAATAGGGTCACCGGAGATCTGCGAGGAACCAGATCATAACAATATCCCTACTTTAAGGCCAAGTCCTCAAGGCCTCATGGAAATGATTGTGGGAATATAAAATCAGAGATTTCAGAAATCAGTATAAGAGAAGGGGGGCCAAAGGGACTTAGTAAAGAGAATCCTTCTAAAAACCAAACAACACCCAACAACCAACACAATTCTAGCCCCCAGTACTCCTACTATCACCGATTAGGATGTGGATCACTTTCCTCATTTTATTAATAAATAATTAGATACTTGAAATAATTTTTAAAAAATTTGTGAGAGTCTTTAATTGCATGTGAATTATATGCCTATCACCTTTTATTACCAAACAAGTCAGAGTTCATGTTTCCAGAGACATCCAATGTCTGAGACAGGATGTGGATCAGGATGCCAGCAATTTTTGGTCACACTTGGTCATGATTGTTAACATTTGCCGCAGCCTGCCAGGCTGTCACACTCCACATGCTTGAAAGTAAACCTGGCTATCCAGGCAGTGTACTAAGACTGGCATTGTATATATAATGTGTTTTACATACGATATGTGAAACATGATTTTTACCAATTATTTTAAGGCTGAAAGACCACATAGGAGGGCTAAAAGCATGTGCTGCCTGCATATATAGCCTCCCATCTTCCAACACAGCTGCTTTTTTTCATCAAAAAAATGTAGTTATTCTTAATATGTTAATCATAATTTCCAATAATTTTTGGCACCCCCAAATGCTCCAGGGGTGGTGGAATGTGCAAGTGATCCACATCCTGATTGGTGATAGTACACCTTTGTCCAAAATCACCCACAGGATGACTGAGCTCCAGGAGGAGCTTGAACAAGCCCAGGCTAAGGAAGCCAGGAAGAAAGCCAAGGAGGAGGTAAGGGTGAGGGCTGAAGAGGAGGCTAAGAAAAGGGCTGAGGAGGCAGCCTGTGAAATGCTGGAGGCAGAGCAGAGGAGGGTGGAAGAAGTGGAGGCTTGGAGGCAGGTGGAGGAAAAGAAAAGGAAAAGAACTGTGAATACAGAGGCATGGAGGAAGGTGGAGGAGCATAAGAGGGCTCAGATGGACAGAGTGTGGAGGGACTTGGAGGAGTCTTGGAAGAGGATGGTAGCAGAACATGTAGCAAGGGTGGGAGCCCCCAGATCCATGGAGGTGTAGCAAGAAAGCACCAGGACTCCAAGACCTGGAGCCTTGGAGGTTGCACTGTGTTTTGGAACCCTTCAAGACTTTGGTGTTATTGCTAATGCCTCAATCTATTAGAACATGTCATTTACAAGGCTTTAAGAATATTCAACAATGCTGTAGCACAACTCCAGAAATGATTTAATATTTGTACCTTGGATGCAATCTGTGTAATAACCAGTCCAAGTTAATACAGCTGGAAGGCAGTGCATCTCTTAGCAGCACTGGACAGTAAACTATTAGTGTAGGCTCAATGACACTATTGGGGTCTAAGCGTATTCCAAAAGGGGAATGTATTTGACAGGTTTTAGATCCCTGAGATCTAACACTGAGACTCAGAACCTTTGGACCTCCAGACTCTGAAGTAACTATTATATTCTGTTTTAGTTCTTGTTGTTTGCCTCTTAAAGTATAATCCTCATTTACGACCCAAAGTAGAATACTTGTACCTCACTTGATCCAAACCTCTGACCCTATTCCAAACTCCAATTATTATTTGACTCTTATATCCTTCTTGTTCTATGTTTATGTCTTTCTTGTTACATGTTCTCAGGATAGAATTAGGATATGAGGTATTAATAATCCTCCAATCTTGTATCCATTCTTTAGTTCAAATATCAACTTATTTCCTCGTTACCAACTTCCAGTCTTCTCACATCACTATCTCTGTAGTTAGATACTACTAGTAATACTTCCAAGTTCGAACCTCTGGGTAACCTCTGATCTCCAAAATTAGGGACCAAATGATAATAGGTGGCGCAACCCATAAGTTGAAGCCAAGTCCCTACCCCCCTTGCATTACTTTGAAGTCTGACCTCCAAAGTTCTGGGTAACATCTGTGAACTTAACAGTATATTTGAACTCACTACCTTACCCTTCATGCCTCCCCAAGCTGTTACCAGAAGCATGGCCCAAGCTGGTCTCCCTTCATTCAATGAACCTTCACCACGGGCTAGTCACACCTCCATTGAAGAAATCCAGCATCCTGACAAGGCATGCTACATAATTCGCCGATCTCCGACAAACCCCTTCAACCAAGAACAAGACAACTTGGACGATGGAGACGAGTCCCCAAATTTAGCCGAAGCTATCACTATGTTGGAAAGAAACCTCTTGGCTCCCAAAACATCCTCCACCTGGATGAAAGTCCAAGAACCAGAACCCTATGACGGAGCTGATACTCGCAAGCTCCAACCTTTCTTAGTTCAGTGTTATCTGAATTTTTGTGATAGATCAGAAGCTTTCTCCAATGATACTTCCAGAATAACCTATGCATTATCATATCTCAAGGGGACAGCACTTGACTGGTTTGAACCAGGAATAATCTCTCCCAACCAACCCCCATCCTGGCTCAACAACTGGGCCGAGTTTGAGTCCAAACTCTGAACCAACTTCAGACCTCACAACCCCAAAGCTGAAGCCAGAGGTCAAACTCAAAAACCTCTGAATGCGTGACAACCAACAAGTCACCAAGTATCTCATCAACTTCAACCAACATGCTGCTAGAGTCCAATGGGGTGATGCTGCCTTATGCCAACAACTCTATAATGGACTCCCAGCTCAAATCAAGGATAAAGTCTCTCAAATGAGTAAACCCGATACCCTTGCCGCACTCCGAACTATGGTGCAAACCATCAATGCCCACTATTGGGAGCAATGTTCCAAAATCACTTGGGAAGCCACAACCACCAAGTCCAACAACTGAGCCGACAAAGGGAAGGCCACAGCGAACACCACTCCAAAGGCAGGAAACTCCAGTAACCAGTCCGGAGCCTCCAGATCCTCCGGACAACCACAATGAACTCCTGACCTCACCTCAAAGCTCAGTAAGGATGGCAAGTTAATGACTCAGGAACGACAACACCATCTCAACAACAACCTGTGTCTATTCTGTGGAAGAACTGGACATATGGCCAAGGAATGCTCTCAAGCATCTGCTGCTACCGCAAAGGCACAAGCTGCTTCAACTGCCAAGGCCACCGAGAAGACAACCTCCAACACTAAGTTTGTGCTGGAGTCAAAAAATTCTTGAGCAGCCCTCTGAACCTCACGCTGAAGGAGGACTGCATTGTAACTCCCAGTGTGACCCCAGTAGTCTGACTCAATGCAACCGCTCTTTTTAGTCCAAACTCCTTGACACTTCACCTAACCTCTGATCTCATTCCAAACACTCCATTTTTAACCCTTGTCGACTCCAGCTTGACACACAGTTTCCTAGAATCCACCTTTATCTCAGAACACAAACTCCAAGCATATGACATCACTCCAATACCACTCCAACTCTTCGATGGTACAACCAATAACATCATCTGTCAAGCTGTCAACCTTCCGATCTGTTTTCCTTTTGGTGAACAACACTCCGCAACATTCTACATCACTTTGTTGGATTCCAGCTGTTCCGCAGTACTAGAACACAACTGGCTCACCTGCTTCAATCCGTTGATTGACTGGGTTTTGGGCAGTATCTCGTTCCGTGCTCTGTTGCAGGCTGAATCTTTAGTACCTACAGAGACAGTAGCTCTGGCTCTGATCTCATCCAAAACTTCAACCCCACTTGTTGCTCCAAAGATTGCTATGATCAATGCAGCAGCATTTGCCCACATATCCAGAATGGAAGACATGCAAACTTTCCAGCTCCTTGTCTCTAGACTGGACAAGCTCGACTTGGACAAAACTCTAGTTGATATGAGCAGCATCCCAGAAGAGTACCATGAAAATATGGATGTCTTCAGCAAGGCCAAGGCCGACAAGCTTGCATCCTATTGGCCTTATGATCTCAAGATCGAACTGGAAGAAGGAATGACCCCACCATTTGGTCCAATCTACTCCCTCTCCCAGAAAGAACTCAAGACCCTCTACGAATTCCTAGAAGAACATCTAACCTGGGATTTCATCTGCCCCACTTGGTCCCCATGTAGTGCTCTGGTAGTCTTCGCCAAGAAAAAGGACAGATCACTCTGCCTATGCATTGACTTCTGAGGCCTCAACCAAATCACCAAGAAAGACCGATACCCCTTACCTCGCATCTCCAATCTTCTAGATACACCATGCAAGGCCCATATCTATACTAAGATTGACCTCCAACATGCCTACCACCTTATCCGAATCTGCAAGGGTGATGAATGGAAAACTGCATTCTGAACTCAATACAGATCATTTGAATGGCATGTTATGCCCTTTGGACTTACCAATGGACCCGCTGCTTTCCAATGTTTTATGAATGACATCCTTGCTGACATGTTGGATGTATGTGTTCTAGTATACCTGGATGACATTCTCATACACTCCAATGACCCAGAGCAGCACCAAAAGCATGTCTGAGAAGTACTCTGTCTTGTGATTTATGATTTGTTTATACGATAAGAGAATATAATTCAAGCTTCAAATGAAGCTGAATCGAGTAGAGGTCTGATATAAGAGATTATTTCAAGAGAATTGCAATTTATGTGAATTATCTTGATACTTTCTTTATCTAAGAACTTCGAAATATTTAGGAGAAGTGAGTGTTATTATTACTGCTTTGTTCATACAAGATCTGGACTATTTAACTAGTTCAAGCTGGTGTAAGGAATATTTCTCGGCTAGCTTACATAACATGATGACAGATGAGGAGATACAGGTAGTAATGAACAAAAGCCTAACTACATGGAATGTGGGACGTGATACTAGGAGTAATGAATGTAGAGCATATATGAAATATCTTTGCTAATTGTTCTACATGCATCGGCGGCGATGTAGGGATGTCTCGATGCGATGTGCATCTATTATTGGATGCGAGGCATCTACGTGATGTATTTATATGTGAGGTAGATCGATCGGAATCAGCACTGATCCTTGATGTCATCAATGTACACTCGGCATGTGATGGCTACATGTGCCAGGATAGTGATGGATATAATGTCATGCATTTGGTCCAATGGATATACGATCTCAGTGATGGTGTCAAACAGGATAGAAGCAGGAATTAATGTATATTGTGATAGAATCATCTGTAGATAACATCCCAGTGATAGAACACCGGGATTCGTTAGCATTCATCATTGATGAATAGTTTATTTATATCCTCCTTTTCTTTTATTTATTTATTTTATATTCATAACACTCCAAAGGCTCCAACAACACAACCTGTATGCCCAAGCTGACAAGTGCCTTTTCCACAGGCACACCATTGAGTACCTCGGATACATTATGTCTCCAAACAGACTCGTGATGGACACCGCAAAGGTGCAAGTTGTCCAAGATTGGCCCGAACCAAGAAAGGTCAAGGACATCCAGTCCTTCATCAGATTTGCCAACTTCTATAGGCATTTCATTTTCAACTATTCCAACCTAGTAGTTCTGCTAACATGTCTCACCCAGAAAGGTACTCCATGGGTCTTCTCTGAAGAATGCCAAGAATCATTCAACACACTCAAGAAGGCTTTCACCATTGCTCCAATCCTTCAGCATTGGATACCTGAAGCCCCTCTTATCCTCAAAACTGATGCCTCCAACTATGCTCTTGCTGCCATCCTCTCAATAATGTCTCTGGATGACAATGAAGTACATCCGATTGCTTTTTACTCTCGGACCTTTCCTCCGCAGAATGGAACTACAATGTCCATGATAAGGAACTAATGGCAATCTTTGAAGTGTTTAAGGTCTGGCGACACTACCTCGAAGGATCTCTGAATCCGATCGATATTGTTACTGATCACAAGAACCTGGAATACTTCTCTACGATGAAGCTCCTTACACGATGACAAGTCCGATGGTCCTAATATCTGTCTCAATTCAACATGGTTATATGTTTCTGCCCCAGATGTCTTGGAACCAAACCCAACGCTTTAACTAGACAATGGGATGTCTACCTTAAAGAGGGGGAAAGCAATTACGCAGCCATCAATCTGCACAACTGTAAGGGCGACCTCAACGAGTCTGTGGAAGTCACACTAGACTAGGATGAGGGAGATCCAAAGGTAAGTATATATAATCATAGTAGCTACTAGTGCGCATACCTAGGATGAGGGAGATCCAAAGAGAAAGGAGTGAGGATCTCCCTTACCTAAGCAGAACTATACTGTACTAGTGGTCAGGCCAGAAGGAATAACAATAGACATGGACTGGCAACAATGGAAGGGAACAGACAGGAAATAGACCATGGGTAAAAGGAAAATAAGAAAAGGAAGAGAAGAGAAGGGAACCTGGAGGGTGTCCCCTGACAACAACCTCCAACTGGTATTCACCTCCAAACAACTCATCTCGTCACTCTGAGCTATGTCACTCTGTGCCCCTGTACTCCACACAGCCATTACCATGGATATCAACCAACTCCACTCCGATATCCGAACCTCTGTCAACTCTGATCTGACCTTAGCAGACCACCCAAGTAACCCAATAGGACGATGGACCCTCAGCCCTGAAGGACATCTCCTACTGGACAACCAGATCTACATACCGGACAGCAATGATCTCCAACTACGAGTACTACAATACAAGCACAATCATCCAATGTCCGGACACTTCAGGCAAAACTGAACTTTGGAGCTGGTCTGACAAGACTACATTTGGCCTGAACTCTGAACTTCCGTTAAGTCCTATGTTAAGTCCTGCACTATGTGGATGCACTCAAAGTCACAGAGACACCATCTGTATGGCTTGTTAAAGCAACTCCCTATTCTGGAACGACCTTGGAACTCTATCTCCATGGATTTCATCGAGAACCTTCCTCCTTTCTCCGGATATGACACCATCCTTGTTATTGTTGACCAACTCTCCAAACAGTCAATCTTCATTCCAACCATCGATACAATCACTGCTCCAATTATAGCTAAGCTGTTTGTCCTCCACATCTTCTCCAAGCACAGAGTTCCCTCGCATGTAACCTCTGACTGAGGTTTGAAGTTCATGTCCTCCTTCTTCCGATCCCTCGGGAAGGCTCTCAACATGAAGCTCCACTTTACATCAGGATACCACCCTGAAGGCGATGGACAGACTGAGTGTATGAATCAATCCCTCAAACAGTACCTCTGAATCTACTGCAATTACCAGCAAGACAACTGGTCCGATCTCCTTCCAATCACAGAATTCACATACAACAACTCCCCAAATGCCACCACCGGCATATCACCTTTCTTCCCCAACAAGGGTTACCACACGAACATCTCTATACACCCAGAGTGAGACTTCACTGTGGATCTTGACGAGCTACACCAACACCTTCGAACCACCATCTCTGAAGCACAGAAATGGTACTCCACCTCTGCAGACTGATGCCGAACTCCACCTCCAAACTTCCAAGTAGGTGATAAGGTCTTCATTGAGTCCAACCACATCCGAACTATGAGGCCGTCAAAGAAGCTTTCAGAGAAGTTCTTAGGTCCCTTTGAGATCATAGCTCAAGTTGGATCCATGTCCTTTACCCTCCAACTCCTGAACAGCATGCAATCCATCCACCCCATATTCCATGTCTCAATGCTTGAAGCCACAACTCTGAACAATTTCCCAAACCAATCTCCGATACCAGACCCTCCAATCATCATCAATGGAGAACCCGAGTATGAGATCTCCAAGATTTTGGACTCTAGGATAGACAAATGACGCAAGTGCAAGTTGCTGTACTTGGTCAGATGGGCTGGATGCAAAGGTACTGACAAAGAGACTTCATGGCTCCCAGCCTCCGAGCTTGGACATGCTTCGGAAGTCACTTCGGACTTTCAGCAAGCATATCCTCTTAAGCCCAGACCTTTACCGCTTGCTTATTCTTAGGGTTCACGCAGTTCCAAGAAAGCAAGTCAATTATAGTCAACTATTTACTGCAAGGTCTCTTCCTCCCTATCTGAAATCTCCATGTCCACTAACGACTCTGCATCATCTGACGCTCTGGACCCCAAACCCCTCTTATCTTAGAGGACTTCGTCCTCCAAGTCCCTTAGCTCCCCCTCCCAGTCCTCCGACTCCGACTCCAACTCTGCATCTGTGTCCAAGTCTAGGTCCTTCTACATAAGGTCTATTATTGCTGCATAAATTCCCTCCAACCTCCACCCATTCTTTGCCTCCTCCTTCCAGAGGCCTCAGATCTCACTAGCGATAAGAGTAAGGGACTTTACAAGTCCCTTCTCAAACTCCGACATCTTCGGAGTTCCCTCAGACTTTTCCAGTCCAGGGATGACAACCTCCACTCTCATCTTCTTAGACGGTTGTCCCCCAATGTCCACCTCTGACTGCCCACATTTCCGCAGAGTTGTGGACTCTGCTCCAACAATGCATTGGACCTTTTGGTCCCAACACACCCAGCATGACATTCCTAAGGGCAAGTTAGCACAAGTCTGAATTGGATCACTAGTCACTCACCTTTCCCACTATCCCCCCACTTGCACTCCACCTCTTGCTTCCTGCAGCTGTTGCAGACCTGAAGGTCCGCCACCTTTCCCTTGTTTGGGGCCAGTGCACAGACCTCC
This sequence comes from Ramaria cf. rubripermanens, assembly GCA_003316465.1. Lineage (NCBI taxonomy): Eukaryota > Fungi > Basidiomycota > Agaricomycetes > Gomphales > Gomphaceae > Ramaria > Ramaria cf. rubripermanens. The sequence continues at coordinate 9,736 of QFFB01006453.1, forward strand.
GAACCTCCGGTTTTTGGGGCACTAGGACTGGCCTGTGATGCCCCCGCAGGTCCCAGACCTCCTGCCACCCTTAGACATTCCTCCTCCAATACCTGTCTCCTCTTCCCTTCCTCTGCTCACCTCTTCTGAAGGGCCTCATTAAAGGCCACCTGCCTTTGGTGTTCCTCCTCCGCCTTCTTCCGAGCCTCCTCGGCCCTCCACTCCTTCTCCTTCTCCACCTTCCTCCACTCCTCCTCTTCAGCCCTCTTCTTGGCCTCCTCCTCCACTACCCTGGCCTCTTTGGCCTGGGCTCACTCAAGCTCCTTTTGGAGCTCCGCCACCCTATGGGCGAGGTTGGATGATGGTGTGGGGATGTCGGACATGGGTTAGGGTTATTTGTGTGATATTGTTTAGGTTAAGAGAACTTTTTGCTAAGTTCTTCTGAACCCCCTTGATTCTTATACTGATTTACAGATCTCTGATTTATATTCCCACGGTTATTTCCATGGGCCTTGGGGGCTCAGCCCCTAAAGGAGGGATACTGTTAGATCCCTGAGATCTAACACCGAGACTCTGAAGTAACTATTATATTCTGTTTTAGTTCTTGTTGTTTGCCTCTTGAAATATAATCCTCATTTATGACTCAAAGTAGAATACTTGTACCTCACTTGATCCAAACCTCTGACCCTATTCCAAACTCCAATTATTATTTGACTCTTATATCCTTCTTGTTCTATGTTTATGTCTTTCTTGTTACATGTCCTCAGGATACAATTAGGATATGAGGTATTAATAGTCCTCCAATCTTGTATCCATTCTTTAGTTCGAATATCAACTTATTTCCTCATTACCAACCTCCAGTCTTCTCACATCACTATCTCTGTAGTTAGATACTACTAGTGATACTTCCACATTTGAACCTCCTGGTAACCTCTGATCTCCAAAATTAGGGACTGAATGATAATAGGTGGCATAACCCATAAGTTGAAGCCAAGTCCCTACCCCCCTTGCATTACTTCAAAGTCTAACCTCTGAGTCTCCAACCTCCGAAGTTCTGGGTAATGTCCATGAACTTAACAACAGGAGAGTTTGTAAGTGGACTGAGCAGATAATCTATCAATGCATGTTAGATCCCTGAGATCTAACACCAAAGCTCCAAAGCTCCGAACCTTCAAACTCTGAAGTAACTATTATGTTCTGTTTTAGTTCTTGTTGTTTGCCTCTTAAAGTATAATCACCATTCATGACCCAAAGTAGAATACTTATACCTTTCTCAATCCGAACCTCTGATCCAATTCTGAACTCTGATTATTATTCAACTCTTATGTCCTTCTTGTGTTACGCTTGTGTCTTTCTTGTTATACGTTCTTAGGATACAATTAGGATATGAGGTATTAATAGTCCTCCAATCTTGTATCCATTCTTTAGTTCGAATATCAACTCATTTCCCATTACCAACCTCTAGTCTTCTCACATCACTATCTCCATAGTTAGATACTACTAGTGATACTTCCAAGTCTGAACCTCCAGACAACCTCTGAACCTCCAATCTCTGAAATTAGGGACTGAACGATAGTAGGTGCTGCAACCCATAAGTTGAGTCCAAGTCTACCCCCTCATACACCTTCAAAGTCCAACCTCCGAGTCTCTGACCTGTGAAGTTCTGAGTAACATCTGTGAACTTAACAATATATTCGAACTCACTACCTTTATCATTCATGCCTCCCCGAGCTGTTACCAGAAGTATAACCCAAGCTGGTCTCCCTTCATTTGATGAACCTTTGCCACGGGCTAGTCATGCCTCCATCGAAGAAATCCAGCATCATAACAAGGCACACCACATACCTCATTGATCCCCGACCAATCCTTTCGACCGAGGACAAGACAACTTGGATGATGGAGCTGAACCCCCAAATTTGGCAAAAGCTATCACTATGTTGGCCAAGAATCTCTCAGCCCCCAAGACATCCTCCACCTGGATGAAAGTCCGAGAACCAGAACCCTATGATGGAGCTGATACTTGCAAGCTCTAACCTTTTCTGATTCAGTGTTATCTTAAATTTCCGTGATAGATCAGATGCTTTCTCCAACGATACCGCCAAAGTAACCTATGCGTTATCATATCTCAAGGGGACAGCACTTGACTGGTTTGAACCTGGGATAATCTCTTCTGCCGAGAACCCAGCCTGGTTCCACGACTGCACCAAGTTTGAGTCCAAACTCTGAACCAACTTTGGACCTCACAACCCCAAAGCCAAAGCCAAGGTCAAACTCAAAAACCTCCAAATGCGTGCCAACCAACAAGTTGCCAAGTATCTCGTTGACTTCAACCAACACGCTGCTAGAGTCCAATGGGGTGATACTACCTTACGCTGACAACTCTATAGTGGACTCCCAGCTCAAATGAAGGATGAAGTCTCTTGAATGGGTAAACCTGATACCCTTGTTGCACTCCAAACTATGGTGCAAATCATTGATGCCTACTACTGGGAGTGGCGTTCCGAAATCACTCAGGAAGCTGCAACCACCAAGTCCAACAACTGACCCAACAAAGGGAAGGCCACAGTGAACACCACTCTGAATACCGACAAGAGGCCTCCAAACACTCCAAAGGCAGGAAACTCCGGTAACCAGTCCAGAGCCTCTGGATCCTCCAGACAACCATGACGAACTCCTGACCTCACCTTGAAGCTCAGTAAGGATGGCAAGTTAATGACTCAGGAACAACAATGCTCTCTCAACCTTCAATCTCAAGTTCTCCCTTGAGGCCACCAACCATGTTCTCCACCACACTTCAAAATCTCCTCTTCGTATTGCTCTTCTCAGGGATACCAATATCCAGCATACTTCTCATCTTAGCGATCCTTGTCCTCATTGCATACATACTGCACAGGAGTACCTTTCCAGGTGAGACATGTTAGCGGAACTACTAGGTTGGAATAGTTGAAAATGAAATGCCTATAGAAGTTGGCAAATCCGAGGAAGGACTGGATGTCCTTGACCTTTCTTAGTTCAGGCCAATCTTGGATAACTTGCACCTTCATGGTGTCTATCATGAGTCTGTTCAGAGACATAATGTATCTGAGGTACTCAATGGTGTCCACATTGAAAAGGCACTTGTCAGCTTGGGCATACAGGTTGTGTTGTTGGAGCCTTCAGAGTACTTCTCAGACATGCTTTTGGTGCTGCTCTGGGTCATTGGAGTGTATGAGAATGTCATCCAGGTATACTAGAACACATACATCCAACATGTCAGCAAGGATGTCATTCATAAAACATTGGAAAGCAGCGGGTCCATTGGTAAGTCCAAAGGGCATAACATGCCATTTGAATGATCTGTATCGAGTTTGGAATGCAGTTTTCCATTTGTCACCCTTGCGGATTTGGATGAGGTGATAGGCATGTCAGAGGTCAATCTTAGTGTAGATACAGGCCTTGCATGGTGTATCTAGAAGATCGGAGATGTGAGGTAAGGGGTATCGGTCTTTCTTGGTGATTTGGTTGAGGCCTCGGAAGTCAATGCATAGGCAGAGTGATCTGTCCTTTTTCTTGGCGAAGACTACCAAAGCACCGCATGGGGACCAAGTGGGGCAGATGAAATCCCAGGTTAGATGTTCTTCTAGGAATTCTCAGAGGGTCTTGAGTTCTTTCTGGGAGAGGGGGTAGATCAGATTGAATGGTGGTGTCGTTCCTTCTTCCGGTTTGATTTTGAGATTGTAGGGCTGATGGGATGCAAGCTTGTCGGCCTTGGCCTCTGACTTGGAGTAATCATGGAGTTGAGGAAATTATTAAGCGTCATTAAGGAAAGATACTAGATAGGTTTAGTTACAGTACAGACTCCTGTTGGGAACAGAGAAAGGGACATTCAGACTAACGCTCTGGTGAATTGTATTTGCTGCAGAGATGCATAGCTAGTAACAGTGTAAGTCACTTATATTGTAGTGTGCATTGTCTGACCGATCCCTCCAGGGAAATCTACAGCCTATTAAGACGCACTTGGTTTACAACCGATACAAGCTCAAACCTCGCAGCCTCCTTCCTTCTCCTAGCAGATAAAATCAAATCAACGCTTTTCGCACAATGCACTAGGACCCACCGACAATAGGCCCATAGGCCAGAAAATCAAAGTAGAAACCATTGAAGCACCGCCGCTTACGAACGTAATATCTGTTGCTGGCTTGGTACCGGCCATCCTGAGCTTGCAAAGTGGAATTGCAGACTATGACGGACATATTTGGAGGTCCCACGGTAGTGGCTTGGGATTGGTCCTGGGTGAGCAGGGTATAGTTCTGGTACACAAAGGGTTGGGCGCGACAATCCGATTGAATATATGCAAAACAGTAGCATTATCCATGAGCCGTAGAAATATGACAGTAGAGGAATTGGACATATTACATGTTCTCCCATAGACATTGGTGGGAATCTAATAGTTCGCACGTCAGCCATCATTGACTCATTGTGTATATTCTTCCGAACAAATCGCAATGCTCACGGAAGACTAGAGGTGAGGGTGTGCCCGCTTTTCTTTCCCTTTATAGTGGCATAAACCTGTAATACGCCATTCGATCCACCTCTTGCAAAGGTATATCTGTGTCTTCACAGTTCGCAAACGATCTGATTGCAGGGAGCGTTCCATTCAGCGTCGTCACAGCCCAGTCTGAGGGCACAGGCAGGCAAAGACCCGACTAACGGAGTCTGCTTCCTCTTGGAATAACTGGTGACCATGCGGACTCAACTTCATGTTACTGTAAGGCACCGCACGTACGATGTCTGCGTAGCAATACCAATTAATCACGGCTTGAAAAGCGACATTAGGGAGGATTCTGTGCCAGCAATTGCTAAAAAGCCAGCTTTTTGATGCTCCACAATGGCTCAGGATAAAGTAGTCCAAAATCACCGCAACGCGGCAAACCACGGCTCAGCCGGCACAGCGGCAACGTGGTCGCTCCTTACGTTGTCTCTTTTGCCGCTCTTATCAAACTCACAATTAGATACTGCAGCTTCCAATCCTTATGCTGGCCAAGCTGAAATATGGTCAAGATCATTGAGTGGTGAAGAGTGCACATATGGGACTTTCGGTAAGTTGAGTGCCCTAGTCACCATGTTTCTCAGTGTATCCAACGGGACACTGTAGCTAGAAAGGAGTTCAAGGAGCAGCCTTTGGTTAGTTTCTAGCGGAGCTTTGAAGCGGCTTGCGGGAGCGTTTGTGGAGCGTCAGCCGTAGCAAAAGCAAACCTCTGATTTCCAGGAATTGCTGAAAACGAATCCTCCCTGTTTATGTAAGTAATACTTATGCAAAGCGAGATCGATCGTGTAGACTCCGCATGGACGATTAATTAATCTGTCCATCTCCAGGCTTCAACCACTGATAGATGATCTACCGTTCAGCCACATCAATGAAATGTCAGATAGACAGACACGTTGGCATAAACAGCAGCTTGAAAATTGAGAAAGGTTGGTATGTGACCCTTGCTTTCTATCAGAACTCAGAATTGTGTTTGAGGCCTGGGAGCCGAGCCATTGTCCGGAGCTGGCATTAAAACAACAAAGGTGATACAATAGTTGATAAATACATATGCCAAATGATGGGCTCAGATTCGAGATCATAACCTCGTTAAGTTCTGTGTCTATAATTGTAATCAATAATTGTTACAGGGGTCTGATCTACTAGGTTATAGGTCAATCGTGAGACGTGTGAATGCTAGTATGAGTACGCAGCAGCTGGGTGTACGACTCAACTCTGTACTGTGAAACAAGAAAAGCATGATTGATGCGGGAGTCAGAGCCGCTCATGGGTGTGATAAGGATAGCGATAGCGAGAAATTGTCCAGTGTCCAGATGAAAAGCAAGTAACGCAAAACAGTAAACAACCTTTGAAGGTGAATACAGCGCCTACCTGGCATTCTTCCAATTAAATGCCCTTATTGGATTATCAACGACAGTTTCGAAGGCCCTGAAGATGGGAGGATCTTGGCCTCATGACTCGGATCTGAGCTTGGAAGGGAATTGTTATTCACTGGAGACAACTGAGGCGAAGGGGCTATTGTTGCGTCCGATTCGATATGCCTTTCGTTCAAGGGATATGTGTGACGCGAAAGGGCTCCTGAGACGTTTGACTCGACATCCCCTTGATCAAGCGTCCTAACAGGGGGCTTCGGTGGAAGGTACGACGGCGGCGGCGGTATGTGTGGGAGGGGTCGCTTGGGAAGAGGTCGAGGGAACGTCCGAGTGCTTGGAGGCTCTGGGAAATCCGATAAATCACGGAGAGCAAGCGACGATGCAGAAGTGAGAGAGTCCTGGGCAGACAGTGTCAAAGGAGAGTAGTGTGTCTGCCATGGCGAAACGTGTGATAATGGTGAGGATATAGCAGGCATATCTGGGGTAAGTTTTATTCCTGACGTAGCCATGCCAGGGGTCGAATCTGGAGAAGTCGTAGGAGGAAGAAATTTGGGGGATACGGGTCGATCACGATGTGTTGCAGATGGTGGCGGTGAGGCCGGGGGCGACATAGGTGTGGGTGATACAGGCGTGGGAGACACAGGAGTGGGTGATGCAAGTTTGGGTGGAACAGACTTAGGAGATGTAGGTTGTGAAGATGCAGTCTTGGGAAATGGCGAAGCATATGGGTAAGAAGATCTCGAGGAGGCGGAATGAGAGGGAGAATGAGGTCTGGGAGAGTGGTGAGAACTTGAAGATGGAGGCGGTTTAGGATTTGATCGTGGCCTCGTACGACTCGGAGACGACAGGGATTTTATTGATGACCGTGGCGTATCTCCTCGGAGTCGGCTCCACAGATTATCAGTGTCGAGAGGTGAGGATTCTTCGATGAGGGGTAGAAATGGTGCCGACCCGGTTAGTCGTAGTTTAAGTCTTGCCAATGACGACAACGTGGACGTCGTTTCAGAGCCTTCTGACTCATTCACTGATGCATTGTCCTCCATACTACTACGCCTTTGCCCAGAAGCTACAGTGGGAGGTCTAGAGGACGTTACATGGTCCTCTTCTGGTCGTTCCTCTGCTACTGCGCGCAGGTGAAGAGGTGAAGAGGGTAATGGTTGCGAATATGAATGTCGTGTGTTTCTGGGGGTCAAGGGGGAAGGTGGGTCCTGATTTGTACCTTCTGACTCGACAGGTAACGACTGTGTTCTAAGTGGACTAAACCGAGCAGAATTTCTCCAAGGTATGTTCACTTGCATCGAATCTGAATCAGAAGCAGACATGTTTGGGGTCTCCGGGTCATCCGCATGGAAAACCTGCGACCTGGAGGGCGGAAAATAGGCCTCGTCTTGATATGGACGATATGGATCTTCGTAGTCGCCTGGGTTGCTACTCGCTAACTCCTTGTGTGAGTATGAGGGCCCAGGGAGCTCGGAATCCCAATCTGAAGCTCTTTGCTGTAATGGATACATCTCCGGCCCTATATCCTCTCCCTGTGAAAGAGGAGCCCGTGAGGGCTGGGGTGAACCAATCGTGGACACCTTACGATGAGTGGATAGCGCTGATGGCCCGTCTGCGTGTTCTGATATCCTATGCAACCTAGGAGTCCACCGTTCGGCGGTGATTAACAAGGGGGCCAAATCCTATATATGTGTGTTAGGGAGAGACCGAACATTCTTAGGGCAACAAGATGCGAACGACATGGGAGCCTCTACTCGGCGACGTCACTTCAGGTCGAGGGTGACCGATCCTGCTCGGTTTCTTGATTCGACGGCGACGCCATATGACGAATACGTATCCTCCCGCCAAAAGCAGAAATACAAGACCGAGGATCCCTCCAATAACATAACCACTGGTTGTTACTGAGTCTACGAAGAACGCGATCGCAGCAGAATAGGTGCTCACTAGTTGTTTCCTTGATGATGTGTTTGCCAGTCCCTAGAAACATGAAGAAGCCTGACCGGAGTGACATTAGAATGCGGGCCATCAACTTGCACATTATGTGGTGGTTTATGAACGTCGTGAGCCGGATCTGCACAGAGAGCGGGGTAAGTCGAATGAGGTGAGAGGCGTATAACTGATGAAAGCTCGTCCCTGCATCAGATCGACCGCGTCGCCGACGATGCTTGCCATCCAGGGCCGCGTAGGGCCAGTCGCCACCTATCCCGACGAGGCGACGATCCGAGACTCTCTCGCTTTCGAGCACGGGCATTGAGGCCACGGGTGCGCGGTGTGAAAGGGAACGAGTGATGGATTAATATCGTTGCGCGCATCCCACGCATGACTACTAATTTTTAGCGAACTTCGCTTGGTTCATCAGTATCCGGATACTTCCGATCTCCGCTTAAATTAAGGCCTGAGTGTAGATCTATTACGTTAACCGAGATTCGTTCTGTGGGCCAGTGGCGCATGGCCTCCCTCTTTGGCCGTCTTTTCGCTTGCTGTCTGCGCACCTCAGATGTAAGATCTACCCTTGTCTTGCGCACTTGCTCCGAGCTGAATGACTTGTATTTTCTTCTAGGGCTCATCTCACGAGAGATCTCCAATTTTGGATCCCAATCAGCCGCCACCAGTGTAAGTTTTTCTGCCACTGAACCAACGTCTAACTTACACAGCTTTCAAGCTATGTCACTCGAGACACGGTCAATTCGGATCGTCAGAAGGTCAAGGAGCGTCTAGGCAACATTGTGCGGTCAAAGGAGAGGTGCTTCTTATGCCATTATTTCCCATGTCTGTGCTTATGCCTCGGCAGTAAAATGGTCAATGTTACAGACCATTTGCCTTTCAATCTCCAGAACAGAGACGATCCGTCTGCTTCTACGTCTCGACTCCGTGCCGAAAGTCCCTCTCCTCATCCCTCCGTAGGCACCACTGAGACCACGACCACCTCCCGCTCAAATAGCTCACTCAGACCCCGTGGAGGGCGATTCGGTCCTCCAAAGGAGCCCGCACTCAGTGTACGCCTAGTCAGAGGGAGAGACGGCAACCATCGTGGAAGCTCGAGCAGGGGTCGTCTAGGAAGATTTGGGGAGGAAAGGGGCGTCGAGTGGACACCGGGCGATAGTGCAAACGGGACGGAAGGTTCAGTGGATCCAAAGGGAATTCCTGAACTGCGTGTATCTGACCCGGACGCTGCACCGCCTAAAGTAGTTCCTTTGGAAGGCCCAGACAGAGAAAATGTGAGTTGCACATATTACAACCCCGGTATGCCGGACATTACGCAACACGCTGAACGTATACAACTTTAGATTTTGGTTCTTTCTGCAGAAATTGGCAAGAAGCTTCGAGATGGATGGAAGATTGAAGACACAGGACCAATCTCTAGGGGATGGGGAGACTGATGACCATTACTTCGGTATCTATCACCTTTTCAATCTTTATTATGACGAGTCAAAAGGAGTGGATGGACATCAGGGTGCCTAGGATGGATAGCATCGGCCCACGAAACGCCTTGACGAACATAAAAGTATCTTTCTTGATACCATAATAGTTGTAGCACAAATACGCGGCGACAGGCGCCCGATATTGCTCTGGCTTGCTTTCACCTACTCTTCCTTCTGTACTTCCGCTGCACACGTTGACCCTGGTATCCATGCATATTTGACTATAGTCTTAACTATCCTTTGAGTCTCAAGATTAACCTTACTTAAGGTCACTGTAATCTTTTGAGATGGCCTCCTCAAGGCCCAGCCAACGACGTCCTCAGGCACCTACCACCCTCACGCCACACCCCAAACCCGTTATCAGCGTGGAAGAATGGGAGGCTAAGTCCCCTTTAGGCGATCTTCAAACTAGGAGTGTAAATTCCCTGAGGCGCCTTTGCGAGGAGCGCAGGTTACCTTTGAAAGTTCGTTCACTGGCTCCTGACTGCATATGTCGTTTGTTTAAACTCGAATTAGTTCAATGCGGAAGATCCCATATCGCGTCCAACTACACCAGTTCCAAAGGCAGTGTTAGTGCAAGGTCGCAGTCTTACCGCACCATCATCACCTTCTCGCCCTTCGACACCCAGTCGACCCGATTCTGGTTCCAACGCAAACCCACAGCATCACTTACACCCCAAGCATCCCATCCAGACGCCTGAACAGTTTCATGATTGGTTTGCGCTAATAGAGCGCTCTGTCGCTCACAGTCAGGAGGCACACTTCCGAGCCCACCTTGAAACTGTGTCAGAACATCGTGCAACATGCGAGCAGCTCTTACAGACCGTGGATAATGTTGAAGCTGACGTAGAGGGCATGATGGATGAGTGGATGAGCGTCGAAGAAGGTGGACGTAGTCTGAAGGACGCATGCGAGAGGCTTCTACGAGAAAGGGTGCGTTTATCATGATTATTGTGCAGTCAGGACGCCCCACCCTGGGAAATTATACTTATCAAATCGTCGTGAGCAGGATAGGCTGATAGAAACTACCGAGGCCATTTCGCTGCGACTGGAATACTTCCAAGAGCTCGATCATGCCACTCGCATGCTAAATCACCCCGGAGAGTCACTTGTATTGCAAACAGACTTTCTACTTATGGTCGAGCGCGTCGATGTATGTTTGGAATATCTAGAAGCACATGTGAGCAATCAAGGAACCGACAATCCCTTGTCTGTATGACTTAAAATTTATCCCACAGCGGAACTTTCGAGAAGCCGAGATCTACTTATTACGCTTCCAGCAGTGCCTAACCCGAGCTATGACGCTCATTCGAATGTATTTTGTGGGGTCACTTAAAGCTCTCACTGCCGACATTCAACGCCGATTATCCGAAAAGGTCTGAGTACCTCAGTTCGTCAATTCAAGAATTTAATTATTTTTTGCTCGTGTAATTTATTAGGATGTGTCAGAGACGGCCCAAACTCATCTGCTATACTCAAAGTTTGCGGCTACGTCATACCAAGTTGCACCTCTACTTGCAGAACTAGAGAGACGTTCCGCTACTCACCCGGATGACCTTGCGTCGTTGTTAACAGAGTGTCATACCGCATACTTATCAGCCAGGAAAAGTCTTTTGGTTGGCCGATTGGTGGAGGACATCAAGGGCCTAGATCCCGCAAAAAGCGAACTAGTAGAGCTGGTGAGCTCTTGATTTTCCATGCGCCTTTGAAAATAATTGAATTATTGACCCGGTCGCAAGACAAGAACGGGCTGTAGCTACCTAAAACAGCTATGCACGGACGAATTCGATCTTTACCGCCGTTTCTTTAATACGGGTGAAGATAGACTATAGTGGGTGTTAACTCACCAAGCATGTTTCTGCTCTTTCTGGCATGCGCACTCATCACTTGACAGCCATTACCTCGAGAGCCTATGTGATTATCTCTACGATGATCTTCGACCTCGAATTCTTCACGAGCCTCGTTTAACCATTCTCTGCGAAGTGTGCACAGTCCTTCAAGCACTCATGATCCTGGACGTCCAGCCTTCACACTCATCTAGTCTTCCCCCTCATTATGATGATGATGACTCGCTCTCGCCGACAGATGCACCATCGCGAAAGGGTCTAGGACGACTGCACATTAAACCCATTCTCCAGTTGGTTTTACAAGATGCCCAGACACGTCTGCTATTCAAGACGCAGGCCGTTATACAGTCCGATATCCGATTATATACACCCAAAAACAACGATCTAGCCTATCCGGACAAACTAATCGGTAAGCAGAGAGGCATTCAATATAATAAATTTTTAACTTCGGGAAACTCAGAGATCGGAAATCAAAAGGACAACAGCTTCGAGCTATCAGAAAAGGAAGACGAGAATCTACGTCGACTATTTCCTCTTCCATCCTACCAGAAGCAAGCTACGTGGTATCCCACTTTACGGAAAACCTTTTGGGTCCTATCACAACTCCATGATTTTGTGAATGTATGTATCTTCGTATGCATGAGAAGAATGGACTGAGAGATGTTTCATAGCCTGCTATATTCGACGATGTCGCTCAGGAAGCCATTGGGCTATGTCGACAGTCGATCAAATCTGCCTCTGAAGAGCTATCCAAAAAACATCCAGAATCACCTTACGACGGACAGTTGTTCCTTGTTCGACATCTGTTGATCTTGAAGGACATGACGGCAAACCTGGAACTCAAGGAGCGGGACGGCCCCGACCAGGGCATGACAGGTTTGTACTCAGTCCCGACTGCCCTGCGATGTAATCGATCTTCCACATGCAGATGCTTTGGGGACAATGCTCAGCGGCACTTCCGCGCTCTTCAGCACAAACGGACTTCTTGCTAGTTTTGCTCCTTCCCGTGGCCAGAATAAGATGACTGCGAGAAGTGTGGGTCGCCATTTATACGTAGTCTCCTTTATTCATATGCAGGTCACTACAGGACATAGATCATGACTTGACGGTTGGGTGCGAAGATCTGATTTCTCGATGTGCTGATACTACGTCCCAGCCTGTCCAGACATTCACGGAGAGATGCGCGGCGTTTCGTTTGTCGAGAGAGACGCTTCTCACAGAAGCCTCCCCCGCCTCGTTTTCGCTTTTAGAGCAAGACTTCGCCCGTCCTACTAGTGTCATGCAAGTCGACACTGAGTTTAGGGCAAGCTGTAACCAGGAGATCGCAGCATGGCTCGCACGCTTACAGATCTATCTTGAGGATGATAAAACCATATCAATCCTAGTGGCGCCCCTGAAAGTAAAGATTGTGCAGTCGTATGGTTTATTCCGGGATCTTGTAAGAACAGAATATCCTCACGAAGTAGTTGATGGTTTGCTCTCACCGGTGGACTTCTGGATCTTTTTGGATCGATTATGCACTGAGCATGGTGCACCCCAATCACAACTTGTAACTTAGAATAGATTATTTGCACGGGCCTATGTCGTGGCAATCTTACAGCAAATAATTGAAGACAATGCGAGGTCAGATACAGCAAGTCAAGGAGTATGGTTATGATGAGGCTAATATGCAGTGTAGGTGGTAGGTCTATATTAGACGAGCAGTAGGATGTCAAGGGGAGAATGGTTCAATCGTCTTCTTCCATGTAGTCGTCTTCCTCATCCTCTTCGAAGCCGTCTACAGGAACGTTCCATTTCCACCTACCTTCCAGAAACCCTTGAGCAGTGTCCTCCAATACAATTTCATTCCGCTTCTGCACATATACCTGATATTTTAATCAAAAGACATTGCGATGACGTCAGGTTCAGTCCTTGCAGATAAATAGGTACGTACAGTCTTGTCGGTCATCTTCTGGCGAAGCTCAGCAATCTTCTCAGGATCGATAGGTTCTTCTAGCAGCTCCGACAAGTCCTCAACCGCCTTCTCCAAGTCCCTGTGAAGAGTTTAGCAAGCTTTGGTTAGGATGGCGAAAATCGACGGCTTCACAAATACACATACCGTTGGTTGTCTTCGAAAAGTTCCTTCTCGTTCCCTTTGTCAAGATAAAATGCCATGGCATAGGTCCATTTAAGAGTCATTCTACATCGTTCAACCTCATCGACAGCCTTGCGGGCAAACTGCACTTCAATCCAAGTCAGCTCAGAAGTGATCTGCATTTCCTCCATCTTCTTCTCTGTCTTAGCGTAAACCTCCTTAGAAAGTTTCGCAGACTGTTCATGATTAGCCCAACGATTGTAGTACTGTTCGACACCCGGGACAAGACATTAATCAACAAGTGCAACGAAGCAACTTATGCTCACATGCAGATAACGCTCTAGGGAAGCGCGGCTACGAGATTGAGCGTCCCGAGCTTCAACTCCTGACTTGTCGTCGTATCGGTTACATGAATACCACGCTGTCCCGTGCTCCGACCAGGGGCCTTAAAAAAGATTTGAGTTATCAGGAAGGTACCCTATGAATTTCGTACCCATGCAGACCCAACAAAACCTGTCAAAATATCAGCTAATCGGAGTCAAGTGGTGTCGAGTATAGACGTACTCGTATTTGCATTTCTTACACGTCATATGACTACCAAAATCGTATTCAGTGCCTTCTACTTCAAGCACGAAAACGAGCATCATACTTGCAACCACCATTCTTCTCTATGGTGCTCTGACATTTACTACACTCCTTCGTGTTGCTCTTTATCCAGTTTGCCGTCTCACTATCGTCCTGACATTTCTTGATCCAGAGGTTGGCTACGTTGCATACCAATGGGCGATGATCCGATTCGAAGGGACATCCAAAGCAGAACTGGTGGCCTTCTGCGCAGCGCACTGTAGGTACGACCTTAATCAGGCTTGCCTTGGACATCGCAGCTTGACACTTGACGGTGTTAATACAAGAGGGCGCAGGACAGAATTTGAGTTGGGGCTGATGAGCAACATAGTGTCTTACGACGAGCTCTTGAAATCGACTGAATGCTGAATGGTCCGAAACTGCCTCCATAAAGGCATCCGGGACAATGAGTGAGCAATCAGTGGCCATACACCTGATAGCGAATTCGCCCTCTTCACGAATCTTGGAAGTCACATAGATTGACCAGCAATCCGAACAGAAGGAGTGCCCACATGCTAGAGCAAGGGTGCTGGGTGGAGCCTCTGTACAGCAAATAGGACAAAAAAACGGAGTCTGAGCAAAGACCTTGGGTGCCGTTGCAGCTGTTTCGATAGCGGCGGCAGTACGACGAGTAAGGCGACGCGGAATGACCGCAGGTGAACGGACAGGAGGTGGTGAGCGAGCTGGCGCTGGAGAAGAGCGAGCATTCTCTCCAACTTCTGTGGGAATACCTGCAGCATCGTTCACAACAGTTGGATTATCCATGTATTTCTCGATGAGGCGTTCCTTGTTCCAGTGCATGTGCCGCAAGAGTAGCATAGCCGTATTTTGCTGTAACTGCTTTGAGACCATCTAGAAAGAGGACAGTACGAACAACGACATACATCCACCCCGAAGATGCCCATGACGTGGTCTGCTTCTTTCCGAATGGCGTCCTCTATTGCCTCTACCGAGAGTGATTCGTGCTCAACTTCGTACAGCTTGCGCTTTCCTTTCGGAGAAGGGACTCGAAAGTCATCATTATACGCATCATCATCGTTCATGTCGTCGTCCTGCTCTGAGTGAGAAGAACCTGAAGGTTGTTATCGCCACAGTATCCAGAATGACAACAGAATACTTACCCTGATCTTGAGCGTCCATCTCTTCATCTTCATCATAGAAAGCATCGTCTTCAGGATCGGAGAACTCATAGTCCGACATGTTACAAGACAAGTGGCACCAAATATGCAAGGTAGGGACTGGTAGCGTCGAGGAGGTGAGGACTCGGGTGGAAGTCAATCACCAAGGTGTCGGCTCACTCCGGGCAACTGGCGCGCATAGTAATCCCTTTTCCGTTATATAATATTGCATACATAAGTACTTTACAAATCTAAGACGAAATATTTGGAGCTGCTACTGGAAGACATCTACGATGATAGGCCAAACCCGATGTAAGCTGGATCACCCAGTCCTCTGCTTGTACTGTAGAGCTCTCAGTCTCGCGAATAGGTTTCGCCCCGAAGCCATTTGATATAAGGTGCCCTTGCAAAGACGATCTGCACGTCATGCAGAACGCGGCACGTATTCTTGAACCCTGCAATCGGCGCCTCGCAAGCTCCTCCACGGTCGTGAACAAATCACGTTCAATGAGACGATTTGTGAGGAGGAGGATATCCCCTTCGCATCGGTAAGACTCCAACATCCCAGTGAGAATAAGTCGAAATTCAGAGTACGAAGACCGACTCGCGGGTCGAGAGCTCGAAGCGGAGTCTACCAGTCGTTTGAACAAACGAGGGAAAGAAAGAGCTGCAAACGATCCCATGGTCATCAAGGACGTAAAGGTCTCTTGCACCAATGCCCGTAGTGAACCCAGTGTGCGCTGTTCCTGCATCACTACTGGGTCTTCTTCCCCAGCGGTGGATGCACAAAACCCAGATACTGTCTGAACGGCGTCTATCTGGCTGCTCAATAGATAGAACCACATTTCTTCCACCGCTGAGCCTGCCAGGACGCCAGCATCTGAATGCTCGCAGCATAGGCGCAAACCGATCTCACCCAAAGCCTTAAGCTCATTCAGTAGACTCTGGATCTCCAATGTGTTCTCAGGGCTGCTCTGCTCCGAGGCTAGGTGTTCTCCAACTTGCGAAGCTAGGCGGGTACCCACGGCTTTTAATTTCTCGAACGCCCCCATGGCATCCCCACGCTTGTCGAGGCTCCAAACGACTGCCTCATTCACACCATTTTGTTCGCAGATTGAAATGACACTGTCCCATTCGAAATATCCACTATCAAGGCTGTTGAGACATCGAATGACGCCAGCCGAGTCATATTTGCATAGCAGTTGCACATACAATTCTTTCGAAGATTGATTGAGGTTCTGAGACGGGGGCAGCCGGCGAATGTCGGGTTCTGTCCAGTAGACCTCATCCGATAATGCACCAGGCTCTACTAGGCAGCGCAAATATGCGAACTGCCTATGTGACGAATTGGTTTCCATCGATTCCAAAACCAGACTATGTGAACTAGCAGCATGCTTGTCGATTAAAAAGGCAGTTTCTGTGACGCCAGTGTCCAGTAGTTGTGGAACAGCATCCATGATCGTGGCAAGGACTTCCACCGGTAATGAGCCCTCATGAGCGTGTGATGCAGTTGTCAGTACCTCATCAAGACTCTCGAAGACTTCCGCAGGATCAACATCTGGGTCATGCAGGTACGTGGATATTAAAGGTCCCCATTTATGCTCCTGCCGATGCCAACTCCGTAGAATACGGTAGAATCCCGCGTCTTCAAACAGCTTGGCAATGCGCTCGCCGTCATGAGGCATATATACTGAGAGAAGGTACTCGGCTGCAAGCTGACGGTCTTCTCGTGTACTTTGATCGGTATCTGTGGCAAGACCAACTAGTATTCCATGCAACGTACTGGGCGACATGTACGTGTGTATGGATTGTGGATATTTCGGCACATTGCGCGCAATAAAGATATTGAGCATTGTTGCGTCGGCAGGTGATAGATTGGGGGAAGATAAAATCTCGAGCAGAATTCGGATAACAACAAGCCGGCTGACGCCTTGTGTCTCGTCATTGAAATAGGCGTCCTCAAATGCAAGGTCCATGGCGTGCAAGAAAGCCTCGGAATCGAAACGCAGGAGAAGTCGGACATAAGGGTAAGTCGGCTCCACGCCACCTTCCTCGTCGGATGTCAAGATCAGCTTTCCGTCATCCCCTACGGGCCATACATATGAACGTCCAAAAAAAAGGAAGGCATAGATGTCCTTCTTGGCTTGAAATGCCTCATCAGGGGGCAATGGCATCTGGCTGGGGTAAGTGAGGCCGGACAGGATATCCGCCAAGTACATGTATATCTTGTATGCATCGGGTGTCTTCCTCTCCAAAGGAACAGCTGATGAGGGTGAGGAAGAAGCGTCACTAGAGAACCTGTGATGTACCCGCAGTACTCGGCGATGCTGCTGAATCTGACGGATCAGGCCCAGGAGATCCACCAGAGGTGTAACAAAGTCGCGCAGCGAGCGTGTATATACGTAAATCAAGGCATCGTAAAGTTCACTATTCCGGCACAGCGTGATGGCTTGATTGATATCTAGGCAGTCTGGGTCGATATGCCAGATGACTCGTTCGGCCTTGTCAACGTCACCTCGATCCTCATGCATGGCAATCAAACGTTGCGTAATCCGAGGGGGAATGGATCGGATCGTACCGTCCAGGACATGGGGTTCCATCTGATTCAAAAAGATGGAAGCTATTCCGGCACTCTGATAATATTCGAACAGATCCTCGAAGAGAAATTCAAAGTCATCCAGGGCAAGGCAAGCATTGACACACACAGTCACAAGACCTTCGAAGAGAGAGGTGCGGTCAACTCCCCTGCCGTCGGGCGTGACATGTGTGCTATCTGTCATACGGTCCTCTGCGAATGCATAGCGGGCAGAAGCGGTCATCAGATCGCGCATCCGCCGACCAACTACAGTACGCAGTGCAGCAGGATCATCAGGTAACCCCATCTTGTTCCCTGGTGCTGTTCCAAGGTAATAAGTTCGGGTGACGTCGATAGCACTGAGGAAGTCGCCATCTTCAACGAATGACAATATTCTGTCCGCCCAGGATAATAGCGTGCCAACTTTCATCTCAGAGCGGCCCTGGTAACAGGTAAGCAGACGGGGCAGTTGCCGGAACGTTCACAACACACCAGTAGGAAGACCTTGCCCTTGTACACTCGCATACAGTGCGCTATGTGCACATGATCCGAAATCCCCTCAGTTTCTAAGTATGGGGACAATGAAGCGACATCGAAGGATACGCGTTCAACCTGTTGAGCAGCCCGCACATCCCAAACTTCAAGGTGAGTCACGGTGAGAGCCAAAACTTGCTAGTCGGCGCGTTTCAATATCAACAAGCGCCTCCGTGTCTTTGAAAAATATCTCACATGAATATTCAGCCATTGAAGGGCCAGGTAATCGGCATCCGTCGACCAACGCGCAACTTCTTCTAACTCCACTTTGCCAACCTCCACAACCGTTGTTTTCTCGGGGTTTTTTGTATTTTGTACTGTTTGTCTGACTAGGCTCTCGGATACTCGCAGCAGGCATAATGACCTATCCCAGCTGTACGCCAAGATGGGTCGTGTGCCCAAATGCTGCGGCTTGACAGACGCCTTGCCATTAGAATGCCTTGACATTGACACACCATCACTGGTGTCAGAACCAGGGTCGATGCTAGGAAACCATGCTAAGCACCCCCTCCATTTTGATGGGCCCGACAGCTCGTTCGTAGTGTCTCGATGCTTGCGGAACCAAGTTCGTGGTGAGGGTTTGAGTCCAACTATTACAAGCTTGGCTGATGTGAGTAAAGCTACCAGATTGTAGCCCTCTGTAGGATGGCCTGAGTTGCCGAGAGGTAGGGAAGTCATCGCTAGAATCGTACTGCCTTTCCGAGGCTTCCATGGACGAGGACGAGCGGGATTTGCAGGAATAGTCCCTTCACCACCGTTCATACTTGGTGGTGAGCTTTTTGCATTTTGTGTGGCTTTGTGAGATAGCCTCATGTCGCCTATCAAGTCCGGATACTTGCCCAATATTCTTAAAGTGTCAGTAGCCTCTACAAATAACACTTTCCCCAAACTATGATAAAATGCTAGCCCATTTTCGTCGGCTGACACAATAGCCGTGTGACGCGTGCCCACGAAACAAATACTCAGGATTCGAGCCCCCTGGATGTGACCTTCTTTACGACCAGAAGCCACGGCAGCTAGGGACGTGGGAGGAACAGAACGGGCTGGCGTCTGCGGACGGGAGACGTCGAAGAGGTTGATATGACCCGAGGCGTGACCAACCGCCAGGAAAGTGTGGTCACGAGACAGCGAGAGAGCACTCACAGGTCCGACCGATACTGGTATTAAAGGAAATTATAAGTTATAGGCAAGATATGACACTCGACTCACGCGCGTCATCGATGCCACAGACACATTTAAGTTGCTGCTTGAAGTCAAAAACAAGGACACGTCCTCGGTCCGTGCCTATACATATGAGACCATTGGCAGACAGTGTAGTCGGTATGCCGTGAAAGGAACCTAGGACAGAGCTGGCTTTCCGAAGGTATATTTGTTGACCAAGATCTCGCAGGACCGCCCAACGAAAGACATCACGTGAGGACTCATGAGACCCCCCATAAACTTCAGAATGGCTAGGCAAGTTGGAAATAGACGAAGCTCGAGATATAGCAGAAAAGTGGGAGGGTGAGGCAGATACGTCTGGGAAGTTGGACGCTGAAGAAAAGCGTTTGTTTTGTTGTGATGGAACAACCGATCGAAGTCGTGAGATAGTCGGATGAATGAATGGCCTGGCTGGCTTTGAAGGAGATCCGTTAAAAATGGTAGAAGTTTCTCCTGGACGAAACGTGGAGAACGGCACTGATGATGTCGATGGCGAACGATCAGATGAAACCTCGGCCTACACTTATTTGCTTTAGAATCAGCTAACAAATCGGATGGGGTCTACGCACGCACCCTGGGAGGTTCTTCGTAGACAAATGTTTCGGTCTCATTCAGCTCCTTTTCGACTTGCTGTTCTTCCTCAGTGTCACCTTGTGCGGAAACCGTCTCGTCCAAACCTTGCAGGAACCCCTCCAATTGTTCAGTATATGTCTTGGAAACCTCCTGAGAGTCAGCTCCCTGATATAAGAAGTCTTCGTCTTCGTCTTCATCCTCACGCCCTAGAACTTCCTCCATTCGAGTTGTGTAATCGCCTGTAACCAAGTCGAGCTCCGGGGTATGATGGCCCTCATGTTCGAGTACGACGGGAGAGACGAATTCGTCAAGGCCAGTCTCATGGCTGTTGGCTCCCGACATTGAAAGTCGGCTCGCATGAGCTGCGACGAGTGAAAGTTTTTGCTTGGTCTGCTTACATAATTGTGTAAATAAATTTGATTCCGCGGCTTCGCTAAAGTGGCTGGGGACCCAGTCAGGGGTCTTGTTGACTCTTATCTTCTAACCACCACTATCGCCTTCCTGACCTTCGAGCACCGAACCACTCCTATTCGAACCCCGTCAAAGAAAACAAGTTGGCAAATTATGTCGAATTCAATCTCAAATATATCGAAATGCAAATCTAGTCCTTGCCCCACGTACTTAATTCAATTCTACATGTAGACCACTATACCCGCTAACGTATGTCCTAGCAACGGCCGTCAAACCGTTGGAGATGGGGCACCCTTCCTTGACAGTGTTCTTGCGGTTTGCCATGTCCAGGGCGCCGACAACATATACTACTACTCAACTACGTTCTCTGGCGGACCTGGGGTGAGTTCCTTGTGGCCCCTTCACTTCATTAAGCTTGATACATCTTCCAGTGGCGATTTTGACACCCCTCATAAGAAATGCCCTCCTGATGGAGGGTCGCCGGGCTGTGTGACAGGCAGTCCGGCGTCCTCATTCTTCTCTTCTTCTCCTCAATCCACTTCGGGGCAACCGTACATCATGAATCCTAACCATCATACTTCTTTCGCCTATCCGCTGACTCCTGAGAGTACTGACAGCGAGTTCACCTCCTCACTTGAATCACTTGCTCTCCCCTCTGCCGTAACGTCTATTCCTATCCCTACCACCAAAAATTCGACTAGGCTTCCTGCTCATAATCTTATCACCCCGCCATATACGCCTGAAGAAGCCGGAGGTACAAGCCGTTTGGGAGATATCAGCGCCCGGCAATCATCGGCAGCGCTTGACTTTCTTACCGCCTTATTTCCCCGGTCTGGCCTCAGTGCCCTGCCTCATGCTAAAAGCGTTAGCATAACGTCGCCAGCACTCGAAGCCGTTTGGGAAGGAGTTGTTTTGAATTTACCGGATGGACAACCGACTCTGTATGTCAATGGTAAAGGGGCTGAGCACGTCAAGCTCCGAGAGAGGTAGGTTCACATGCCTTCGACTGGTTTGCATTGTTAATGCCTATTGTAGTATCGTTGCGTTGCTCGACTTGGCTGATGAGCATCTTGAGTGCACTGCTTTTGTCATTGCGCTCGAAAGGTCTTCTCCTGCGCTTGGTACATCTACTTTCTTTTAAAATCAAACCTTACTAACAGGAATCTATATAAGGCGAACTCTTGCATTCACTACTATATGTGGGCGGAACCGTGGTCACAAAACCTCCATTCGAAGCTGATCCGGGCTATGTTCTGGTTGGGATTCAAATCTAATCGTTGTAGAGTAGCTATCAGTCTGAGTTTCTGGTACTATGCACATATATTGTCATGTTTGAATCATATTGTATTTTACTCCCTAAGTCTTTAGTCATATTTGGGCATTAGGGAGGATTCTGGATCAGCATTTGCTAAAAAGCCAGCTTTTTGATGGTGGGTGTAGTTTGCACCTGTACATTTGTCCATTACAATTATAGCCTTCTGCAAATATGATTCTGTTCATCTATTATGAAAGGGGTATTGCTGACAGTGGTGAGACCCAAAGCTCTTTTTCAAGCCACAATTGTAAGGAGAACCTCTGTGCAGCTTGCAAAATCCTTGTGAACTCCTTGTGAGGCTGTGAGGCCTTCACACCCTACATTCCACTCCATGCAAACATTCCCATACCCTGCAAAGTACTGCAAAGTGCGTGTGATGTGTTTGCAGCCTTGCTAAAGTGGATGTGAGGGGAACTCCTGTGAAGTCTTGCAAAGTCCTTGCAAAGTGCATGCACCCTATGTTCCACTCCATGCGAACATTCCCACACCCTGCAAAGCCTTGTGAAGTGCATGCAAAGTGTACACAGCCCTTCTGAAGTCTACCCCACCCAGTGCCACTTTGGCAGTTGGCCTCTTGTTCCAGAGCTGTGCAGATCAGTTGCTTGGCAGCTTCCGAACACCTCCCTGACCCTGTCTGTAGTTCAGCACCCCTGTTGCTTATGTGATTTGGGCTTTGGAGGTATGGAGTTGTGATGCCTGAGGTATATAGCTGTTAGCTAGTGGGCAAAGGTGATCCTTAGAGTTTTCTCTTAGGATTCCCCCTTCACCAGGTATGCCCTTGCATTGTATGTAGTTGTATATGACTTAGGATTCCCCCTTTGCCAGTGCACTGCTTGAGTGTAGAGTGTCTGCTTAGGTTGCCCTCACAACAATGCTGTGTAAGCAGTGTACAGTAATCAATCTACACAAGAATATCTGGTGACAAGTCTAAATTATCACTACCTTCATCATTATTATTCCTGTCATGCAATATGACTATGTCTTGTATATTGAAAGATATAGCCTTCTCAAACCTCTGTTTCTTCATCTTCTTGGGGGACATCAGTGAGTCAAACTTGGATTTTAGGGCAAATGAGTAATGTCAGTGCATCAACAAACCACATACTAGCTCTGTGAACAGTGAAAGTAGTCTACTGTGACACTGACATTGGGCCTACAGCCATAGCAAATAACCCAAAAAGATCACTGAATAACCATGTGTGTAAGAGATTGTGGGAACTGTGGTTCCCATGGAACTAACTATACAGTGGGTCTTTATGTGTCTGGACCCACTGGGATACATATAGAGTAATATACTATGTTATTATGCACACAGCATTAAGGGCCATGTGGGTATATATTTCTATATCACTTACACCCTCCCCTTCTATAGATAACTCCAGGAGGGTCTCAGTTACAGAGATCTGATGTCATGGAGTAATTCTTAGCATCTGACATGTAGACATTGGGATCTGTGTATGGTATGGGTGGAGCCTGCATTTCAAGAGAACTACCTTCCATGGTGGATGGCAGTGATGGCACATCTGACTGGGTGACAGAGGACATGCTTGGCACAGTAGTAGGTGTTATTAACAATAGCTCTTGGTTGAGCTGTTGGGACATGGAAGTCCTCACATGATTCTGGATGAGGTGGTCCTTATGGAGGGCCATCTTTAAGTGACACTTTCTGACTTGGGTTGTACTGTGATTCTTAGCCATCACATGCACCAGGTTAAAGTCAGAGAGCAAGATCCTAAGAATCTAGTGATTTATGACTGTGTATGTGCCTCCTTGGACAAGGCATGGGTGGTGTATGCTTCCACCCAGGTTGCTCAGTTGGGTGTCATGCCTGCTCATTTGCCTAGCCCATTCATTGGGATCTCCAAGAGCATGCAGTCACCAAGTATAAATTGAGCCTGCACTGAGTGGTGGAGGGTGTTGCCAATTGATATCAGCAGCTCCCTTTCATGGACCAGCAAGGCCCAGCAGCTAGCCTTACTGGATAGCTATAAGTAATATACTTACCCACATGGCCCTTAAGGCTGTGTGTATAATAACATAGTATATTACCCTATATGTATCCCAGTGGGTTCTAATACACAAGGATCCACTGTATAGTTAGTCCATAGGAACTGCCATGCAGTTCCCACAATCTCTTTATACATACTCTCACTATGTACTTACTGCAATCTCACATTTGGTTGACTTCAGTTGAGTATTGTGATAAGTGTAAGAGACCTTACAATAGCTGTAAGAACAGCTGCCTGACCATCACCCCATTACAGGGGTGATATCCCTCTGTTAAGACCGGGTCTTTGTGTGGGACCTCAGGGGAGCTTGGACCGAGCTCGGCCGAGGAATACTAGGGAGGGCTGGGCTTCAGCTTATGTGCTGCGCCATCCACTATTACACGTGCCCTTGATTTCAGAAGGAGATCAGGACCAGAGGAGTGG
>QFFB01006455.1:0-30526 GCA_003316465.1 Ramaria cf. rubripermanens
CAAGAAGTCCACTAATGCACATCCTAAATTTGGTGATTGCTGTCTTTCTGGAAAGGTTGACCTTCCTAAGCTGCAACCTGTTCCTGAGACATTGAGCCTTCTCATGGAAGGTGAAGACCATGAGGCAAAACAATTTCACCAGAACATCAGGCAGTACAATGCTGCCTTTGCCTTCACTTCTCTTGGAGCCAAATTTGATCAGAGCTTGCTTCAGGGCAATGGTCCATATGTCCTCAAGTTGCATGGTGAACTATATCATAACCATGGCGCTCTCCTACCAGATGAAGGCACTCCTCATCAGTATGCTCAGTTGTACATATATGATCCAGCTCTGGCTTTGCAGCAGAGGATGCAGCATAATGCCAGGCTCTCTCCAACTGTCATGTCAAACTTGCAGAACATGCTCATGGAATGCAATCCCTTTGTTGAGATCTACAAGCAAGCGGCGCAGAGGCTCAGAGATCAGCATGAGAACAATAACATCCATTCCAGGCTCACATACATGCCATACACTGATACTAGGAGGTATAATGTCCCTGCTGCAGATGAGATTGTAGTTGTTCTTCCTGGAGGGAATTGCACCGGACCCTAGAGAAATCGTGGTCCAGATACAAGGAGGACATTTTCAGAAGATATTTGATACTAATCCATCTTATGCCCCTCTTCACTATTTTGTGCTCTTTCCTAAAGGAGAGTTGGGGTGGCATCCAAGTATTCCATATCACAATGAACAGGTGGTAGCTGGGGGAGGTGGTAACCTCAGACAGAGGCATGTCACCCAGATACAGTACTATGCCTATCGTCTCTTCCAGAGACAGCAAGAGGCCACAACACTCCTTCAAGGTGGCAAGCTGCTCCAGCAGTATATTGTAGACAACTGGGCTGCTGCAGAGCAAAGCAGGCTGAGGTGGATCAGGGCAAATCAATCCACCCTGTGTGCTGAGCTCTATAACCAGGTGGTGGATGCATTTGGCATGGACAATGATATACAAAATGCAAACAACTTGGGCAGCAAATTTATTATGCCTTCATCTTTTCATGGAGGCCCATGGGACATGCAGGAAAACATGTAGAACTCTCTGGCTATTTCAAAGAAGTATGGTTTGGCTGATTTGTTTATCACCATGACCACCAATCCCAACTGGAAAGAGATCAAGGATGAGTTGTTGCCTGGACAAACCATTTAGGACAGACCTGACTTGGTATCCTGGGTGTTCCACCTGAAAAAGACACACATCCTTGACTTGATTGTCAAGGACAAAATATTGGGGGGAACCATTGCTTGCATCTACACCATAGAATTCCAGAAGAGGGGCCTCCCACACATGCACCTCATCATTTGGTTTGACAGAGACTCTAAGATCAGACATCCACATGAGGTTGATTCTATGATTTCAGCAGAGTTCCCTGATCCAGAGACACATCCCCTGCTTTACAAGTTGGTCTGTGACATGATGAGCTATGGCCCATGTGGTGATCAGGATCCAAGGGCATCCTGCATGAAAGATGGTAAGTGCAGAAAACATTTTCCAAAGCCTTTCTGTGAGGAAACCTCTATGGGTGGGGGTGGATATCCAAAGTATCGTTGTCACAATGATGGCAGACAGCACAATGTGAGAGGTCACATGATGGACAACAGATGGGTGGTTCCATACTCTTCCATCCTCTTGCTCATGCCCCTGTGCCATATCAACACTGAACTCACCTTCAATGTGTTGTGCATCAAATATATCCACAAGTATCTCTACAAGGGCCATGATCGCACTACCATGGAGTTTGGTATCAGCAAGGATTAAATACAACAGTACCTGGACGCTCGCTATGTCAGTGCTCATGAGGCCTGTTGGAGGTTGCTGGAGAGGGAGATTCACACCCAGGTGCCTGCTGTCATTGTGCTTCCAGTCCATGAGAATGACTGGCAGATGGTCACCTCTGATCCTAACACTGATGAGGTCACCATCCTGGGCAGGGCAGAGAGGTCAAATACCAAGCTCATGTCTTACTTTGAGGCCAATGACAATTACCCTCATGCACACAATGTGCTCTATGTGGATTTCCCTGAGCATTTCACTTGGCACCAAGCATCAAGGACATGGAAACCTCGCCAAAGAGGATATAGCATTGGTTGTGTTCATTGGCAGGCCCTGACTCTGGAGAGCGTGTTTATTTTCACACTCTCCTCATGGTAGTCAAGGGGGCCAGGTCCTTTGAGGAGCTCAGGTTAGTAGATGGAATAGAGTATCCTACCTACAAGGAGGCCTGTCTGGTACAAGGTCTTCTGGAGGATGATCAGGAGTGGACTTTGTGTCTTCAGGATGCCAGTGCTATGAAAATAGGCATGCAGCTCAGACACCTCTTTGTCACTATCCTAGCCTTGCTTTCCCTCAGAACCCATGAGACTCTGGGACAGTTTTAAGCAGCACATATGTGATGACCTCAGACATCAGCTTGAGACCAGACACCATCTCCAGAACCCGCAGGACAATCAGGTTTATGACTTTGGCCTCTTCCTCATAGACAAAATCCTCCGGCAGAATGGAAAGTCCTTGAGCCAGTATCCAGATATGCCTCAGGTAGAAGGTCACTGGGAGGACCTGATTGGAAATGGGTTGGTAGCTGAGCAGAGGAACTATGACCCAGTGGAGGAGGGCCAGTAGGCTGCTGACAACATTGGAAAATTCAACCCAGGTCAAAAGAATGTCTATGATTAGATATTGGCATCTGCATTGGCCAGAGATGCTAATGAGAAGCCTCAGGGAAAGCCTTTCTTTGTCACTGGTTCAGGTAGGGTTGGGAAAAACATGGAATACACTGGCCCACTCCTGCAGAGGACACCATCTCATTGTGCTTTGTGTAGCCTCCTCTGCAATGGCTTCACTTATCACCTATGGTCAGACAGCTTGCAGCACACTGGGAATCCCCATCCCCATCCATGAGGCCTCTTTCTGTAACATCAAGAAGAACTCTGAGAAGGCTGACTTGCTAAGACAGACCAGCCTCATCATGTGGGATGAGGCTGCAATGCAGCATTGCTTTGCCATAGAGGCAGTTGACAGGACCCTCAGAGATTTCCTTGACCAGCCTGACCTCCCCACTGGTGGAATTACAGTGGCATTCGGAGGCAACTTTCAGCAGACCCTCCCCATTGTCCCTAAAGGCACTAAGGAGGACATTGTGGGAGTGTGCCTTCAGAGATCACCTCTTTGGCCAAAGATAACAATCCTCCATCTCACTGAGAACATGCATGTGGATAGAAATGATCCTGAAAGCACCCAGTTTGCAGAATGGCTCTAGGATGTTGGTGAGGGAAAAGACCTCCCACTGGATCATACCTTCTCACTCCCCCAACACATGGTCTGCAGTCCTGCAGTGTCTGATATCATCCATAACATATATCCTGGAATTGAAAGGCCTGCCCAGGATAATTATTTCTTAGAGAGAGGCATCCTCTGTCCAAGGAATACTGAGGTCAATGAGATAAATTCAATGGTGTTTAGGGAGTTTCCAGGTGAAGAGCAGGTCTTCCACTGTGCAGACTCTATCAAGGGTTCTGAAGATGCAGATCAGTACCCTGTGGAGTATCTGAATTCCATAGAAATGGGCCACCTGCCTCCTGCACAGTTACAAGTCAAGCCTGGAGTACCTTTGATGCTGTTGCACAATTTGGATCAGAAGCAGGGTCTTTGCAATGGGACAAGACTGTGCTTGGTGCAGATGAGGAACAGAGTGTTAGAGGTCAGGATTATTACAGGACCATATGCTGGAAAAACTGCCTTCATTCCCAGGATTACCATCTCACCATCTGAGGGAGAGTTGCCATTTGAGCTGCACAGGAGACAGTTTCCAGTGCGTTTGGCCTTTGCCATGACCATCAACAAGGCTCAAGGACAGACTCTGGGCATGGTTGGGTTGGATTTGAGATATGCAGTGTTTGGACATGGGCAGTTTTATGTGGGTGTCTCAAGGGGAACCAATTGCAGGAGAGTGAAGGTGTTGCTTGAGGAGGGCACTGAAACCACTAACATTGTATATAAAGATGTATTACTTAGAGCTACTTGAACTTAATAGATCTGATTGACCCAGATGTATTTGAGTTGCTAAGACACATTAACCTGCTGATCAATTAACCTACCGATCAATTAACCCTGTGCAAAGCACGGGTACTGAAGCTCGTATGTGATCTGATTCACAATCCAGTCTTGATCCAGTGACGTAGTGGGTGTTAAAGGGCCGGTGAATGGTCCAACAGTTTCTAAAATGCTACTGACTTTCATCCTGTAGATAAAGTTTAAATAATTTGTCTAAGTTCTGCATTAGTCTTCTAGGACTAGGAGTGAAATGATAGAAATGTTTTTATAATTATTTTCATATTTTCTTTATTGCAACACAATTATCATACATCTACCTTGTTATTTTGACCTCTTATTAGTAGAAAAAACCTTAGTAACATGATCCATGGCCTCATCGGTAGTTGTGTCTGTCGGTGAGCTCGAACCTTTGATCTTATTCGCTATGCCCCCTTAGGGGCATCACCGAGACCACTATTCGCAGCACTTCACAGGAGTGTTCAGATCAGTGAAAGAACCACCTGAACTGGGGTGACCTTTCCTTGAGGACATGCACAATTCATTGCATACTCCTCTTGGGTTATTCACTATGACTGCATGTTAAGTTCATGGACGTTACCCGGAACTTCAGAGGTCGGAGACTTCAAAAGTGTATGAGGGGGGTAGGGACTTGGCTTCAACTTATGGGTTGCGCCACCTACTATCGTTCGGTCCCTAATTTCGGGGGTCAGAGTATCGGAGGTAGTCCAGAGGTTCGGACATGGAGTTACTACTAATAGTGTCTAACTATGGATGTAGTGATGTGAGGGGACTGGAGGTTTGTAATGCGGAATTAAGTTGATATTCGAACTAAAGAACTGGATACAAGTTTGGAGGACTATTAATACCTCGTAAACTAATTGTATCCTTAGAACGTATAACAAGAAGGATATAAGGGGCGTATAACAAGCGGAGTTCGGAATAGGATTGGAGGGTCGGATCGAGAGAGGTACAAGTATTCTACTTTGGGTCGTGAAAGAGAACTATACTTTAAGAAGTAAACAACAAGAACTAAAACAGAACATAATAGCTACTTCGGAGTTCGGAGGTCCGAAGGTTCGGAGCTTTGGTGTTAGATCTCAGGGATCTAACACTGCAGGCCCATGTTGGAATTACACTGATATTATATCTTTACCCCAAAATCCAATCTTGACACCTGTGTGTTAAAAAGGAAGAGCTGGCCACCTATGGCATCATTATTGAGGAGAAGGACTACACTCCACTATTATTAAATCCCTTCTGCCTTACCTTGCTGCTTTGCTTCAAACCTACTTGCCGGTGTGAGACTGTATAGATCTACAAAAACCATTGATCCTGATAAGCTCATCTTACTGATTTCCAAGGAGTATAAGTGTCATGCTACCCAGAGATCATGTTGCAATTGTTAATATCTATATTTTTTTTTTTGATTCCTTCGTAAATGTGATGCCGAATATGGCACGTGCATTGATTAATCGATGGTGACGTAGTGTGGGGGTCAGAGATGATGTATGATGATATTCCAGCGGTTCGGCTCAGGGGTTCCTTTGGCGTTAAGATGGATCGTCAGTCAGGTAAAAGAAGAGAGATTCGACGTATGGTAATGATTTGAGAGAACAGATAGATAGCCTAGTGTAGCCAACTTGTACACTATAGATTTTTGTTGAAGAGGATAATAGGAAATTGAAAGGCAAGTCTGAATGCCCTGAGCTTTTTCTAAGTGTATCAGGAAAGATATAATTCTGGCTGAAGAACAACATACAGGAATATTATGATACTTATACGAGAAGGTGTATGGATGATTTTTGGGAATACTAATAATAGGGACGGAGGTCTGAAAATTTAGTAACTAAGGGGATGAAGGATAGTACTATCTGTGGAGCAAATACTGCCGGATTTTTGTTTTGGATAGTGAAAAAAATCTGGAAAATAATTAGTCGTCAGGGGGAAGAAAATAGTGAATGGGGGAATTGGAAGTATAATTTTTTTGATGACAAGTAAAAAAAGATAATAGAGAAAAATGTCTGTCTCTTTGACATAATAATGTGAAAGCCGCTCCTTCTTCCCCTATCCTATATGCGATCCAATTATTGGATATGTTTGATGTGTTCCTTGATTTTAAATTCTGTGTTATTACCATCCTCGTACGACCCTCTATAGTCGTAACATTCCTTTCCATTCTATTTTTATTATTCCGGTGGTTCAGGCACCTGTTTGCCATGTAACTGGGCTGATCAATTATCGGTGATGCATGTGTGGGGTAATCACATGCGTTTCCCATCTGTCTGTACTTGTGATGTCATAGCATGTCTACGACTCGTGTGAGTGGGCCGGTTGTTATCTTGTGGCTTCCTCCCTGAATATAACAAACAAGACTCCCCTTTTTTTTAAACATTATTTCTAACTTTTATGACTGAGAGAAAGAAAGAGAAAGAGTAATAAAAGGATAAAAAAAAAAGAAAGGACATCACAATGCTTATTACAATATTCTTTTTATCACAACACACAAGCAATTAGAACAGTATGCATCTTTCACCTTTCGAGGGTGCATGTGCTGACCCCCGGTCTCTTCCCAGCTGCTGGAGTGAGCACTCTACCCATTCCTCTCATCAGGCACGGCAGATGTCTGGTATTGCAGAGGAGTCCTACAAGGACATCCTTGCTCGTCCCAATGGAGGAGCTGGACTGTATGACGGGTGGACTAATCAGCCTAAAGGATACTTTCCGCAGCTGCATGGCTCTGTGGAAAGAGCCAACACTCCTTATGCAATCAACTGTGCATAGCCTGGTTGCTGTACTCGATGAAAAGAGCAAAGCGCTTATGTTTACCTTGCTTGTCCAGTGGCACAACGGCCAAGCAATGGCGATAACCAAGAGACCATCCACCAGCCCCCAGCACAGATATGTACATCATATCAGATGGGTGGAAGATCTGCACATGTCGTAGATGGAGGAAGCCAGTCGGTACATGTTGGCAGTCATGGGAAGTAATTGACGGCTTGACAGATCATATGGCTTGACCTCCAACTACAACCAAATAAATAAAGACCACAACGGTGGCAATACATAGAATAGCATGTATATGCCACCAGCCGTGACTGCTGATCTGGTGCAGTCGGGTAGTATTTCCAGACAGATTCAGGTTCCAGCGCCGCAAGAGAGTCCCGAGGCACTGACCCCCGGCCACACTCACCAGCCCATGGATTTTGCCAGTCCCATCAAGTTGAATTACCACAGGTGATGGGAAATGTAACCATGTGTCAGCAGAGGTGAGGTGTGCAGCAAGAATATGACCAGGAAGCAGGATCGGGACACCACATGGCATTGGCTAATGTGCCACACGATAAGGGAGTTGAGTTGGTGCAAACAAAGAAGCTGGAGATGTCCCAGGCTGCAATTATTAGCACGGAGCCTAGGAAGCAAGTCGCCAGCCAATACATGGCCCACTGCCCATTCCCATTCTGCAAGGATGGATCCAAGCCCAACAAGTACCATGTGAGGAGGGATACACTGATCCAGCACATGGAAACATGCAGAGGTCACGTAGAAAAGGATCATCTGACAGATCAACAGATCTCGAGGCTCGCTTGTTCGATTACGCCGCTATTGCAGTATGATTGGCATGGATTTAAAAACAAGTATGAGGCGGCCATGTGGGCAATTCAGCACACATTTTAAGCAAGGTATACAGAGGTTCTCATAGAGTAGATTCGAAGCCGTGAGTTGCTGTCGATCAGGCTTTATAGAGTGTGGAAAGACAAGGGAAGGGGCATGAACGCACACCGTCACGTGATACCTTTTAAAGTTGTCATGGCCTTTGCCAAAACTAAGTACCAGGTCCATCTGCATTGCTCCGTTATTTACCTCTGCTTATTGCTTCGTGCTCTGCCACTGTGCTGCCAAGGCATGTCGACATCACACTTTCATCATTACTTCAGCAAGTTCAGTATGCTCGTACTGTAAGGTTTCCGCAAGGTGACTGCTGCAATGCCGTGTGTTCATTATTGAGTTGGTTATGTTTCACTGAGGCACAGGCCTCCGCGAGTTACCGTTGATCGCACAGGCCAGACGTTTCCAATGATTTCTGGATGTGCTCATTACAGCTGTTCTGAGTGTACACAAGGCGGAGTTTGAAATCGATTTCCGACCCGAGATATGAGGCCTTGAAAGAAATTACTATAGCTCAACAACCAGGCTGTTTTATGCTACATAATTTTGTACATTATATCAATACATACATGGCTATAATTGTATACTATTTGTTGCCCTAAATGTGCCTTCTAAAAAACATAATTACAGTAATAAATCAACTCCAATACCATGGTTCTTCCACATTGCATGTATTTTGGTAATATAAATCCACCAATAATAGCCTATTTTTATGTAACTGACTATAATGATTATACAATGTGGGCAAGTCTACTTTATTTTTATACCTTGTTGCTCTATTATACCTTGCATGTGCACTGTTATGTAACAGTATGACAAATCAGTTTCAGACCACAACACTCATGCCACAGGCCACTCTTATATCCCGATGATGTGTCATTCAGTACTGGAGCACCTGAAGCAATGGAAAATTGTCAGGATCACCATTTTTTTAATATATTACTGAACAATCCCTCCACCCTCAATCCCTTCCATCGCCAAAATATCACATCATGCTGCTTTCACACACAGATCACCCCCACTCTATTTGATGTTCTTTGAACAGCATATTTGCCAGGGTTATTGTAGAGAAGCATAGGTGGTGTAATACTGATCTCGAGTTCAGTGAATCTATCCCACTCCTATTCACTGATTGCCAAACAGTATCTTTGCCATTGTGTCCTGATACTTCACCCTCATTTCATATCATTCATGCCCACCCTGCAGGGTGCAGGGTCACCAAGTGTGAGCAGAAGTCCAGTCTAGCTGATGGGTTTCACTCATGTATCACATCAGCTGCCTTTCCCCATGAAGGTGTAGTTTGACCCTTACTCCATGTCCTCACACATGCTATGATTCTGCAGTGTTCTAGCCCCTCTCTATCTGTCCCCCCCTGCATTTGCTTTTTACTATAAGTACTTTGTGTTTTCATGTATACTCCCTAGTTCAATTATCATATGTCTACCTTGTTATTTGACCTCTTACTAGTAGAAAAAACCTTAGTAGAATGACCCACCGCCACATTGGTAGTTGTGTCTATCGGTGAGCTTGAACCTCTAATCTTATTCACTATGCTCCCTGACCAGCATCACTGAGACCACTATTTGCAACACTTCACAGGAGTGTTCAGATTAGCAAAAGGGACACCTGAACTAGGGTGACCTTTCCTTGAAGACATGTGTGATTCATTACGTACTCCTCTTAGGTTATTTGCTATGACTGCAGGCCCATGTCAGAATTACACTGATGTTATATCTTTACCCTGAAATCCAATCTTGACAAAAATGTACTCTGAAGATCTTAGAAAACAGGTGATATACCAGAAATATACTCACCAGAAGACAATATATGATATCTTTTTGGATCTTAACATCTACCAGTGCATTGTGGAGCATATTCTGAAGCTCTGGCATGACACAGGTGAGGTAGTGCTGATTTAGCCTATTGAGATGAGGACATGATGAAGAGCAATGATGGAAACTGAGATAGAGGTGATGTTTTGCAACCTCCCTGAGTTCTGAGTTTCTAACTCATTTATAGTTCCTTTTCTAGTGATGTGTGATTTAATGTTACATATAATCTTAAAATATAATTCAAGCTTCAAATGAAGCTGAATCAAGTAGAGATTTGTTATGAGACGAAAATTCAAGACAATTGCAATATATGCAAATTATCTTAGTGACCACTTTAACTTAAAACTTCAAACAACTTTGGAGAGGTGAGTATTGTTACTACTAAAATTATCATATAGGATTTGAACTATTCAAATGTTTCTAGCTAGTGGGAGGAATATTTAGAAGATTGCTTATATAATGCAATGGCAGTGACGTAGGTATGTGTAGTTACGAACAAAAGACTAATTGTATGAAAGAGGGGGCATGACATTGGAGGTAGTGAATATAAAGTATAATATGACATTGACATAGGAGTAAACCACATGTTGGTTGTCCTACATGCAGCAATGGCAATGTAGGGATGTCTCAAGATGACATGCATCTATTATTAGGTGCAAGGCATCTATGTGATGTATGTATGTGTGGGGTAGATTGATTGGCATTGGATCTGATCGTTGATGTCATTGCAGGTATGCTTGGCATGTGGTCGCTTTGCATGCCGGGATAATGATGGATACAGCATCATAGGCTCCATCCAGTGTATGTGTGGCTTCAGTGATAGGGACCAAGCAGGATAGGGATAGTGTCAGGGGATACCCCATTTCCCACCTCCGAAGTTACGAAGCTACAACTCCAAAGCTTTGCACTTCCGCACCTCCGAAGTTCCGGAGTTTCAAACTCCGCTTCACTTCCACTTTCAGAACAGCTCCGGAGGTCAAACAACTTGTGTATAACATTCAGGGTCAAGTGGAGATCCGCAGCAGGCAGGGTCAGTATGTACCAAGAGATGACCCTGACTATAGTTGGGTGTAGTATAATATGGGCACACTGGCAGTACGGGGCCTCAGACTTTTCTCTTTGGTTTTCCCCTCTGTCAGGTGAGATCCACTTCCATTGTATGTCTACCCGATTTATGTATACTTTGGTTTTCCCCTCTGTCAGCCTGTGTGATAGTGTGATTTCCACAGTGCACAAGGGTTGCCCTTACAGCAGAAAAGTCTCTCACTAAAAGACCGGCAGTCATACCATGTGCTACAGCTGCCATAAGTGCATTCGAAATTGGAGATAGTGACTCGGAGTTTGCAACCTCTTCCATACACACAGAATACGATTGCCCCTCTTCCCTCGCTAAGCTCCCTGTGTTGGAACACATGTCCCACACTCCTCCCTCTTCTGAGACAGCTCCAGAAAGCCACCTCTGAAATGTAGAAGAGGAGCTGAAACAACTGACTCAGGACTGACGCAACCGAAGCAGCCCTACAAGCCATTTTGGCTAAATTAGACAAACCAAGAAGTAGTAAAGATGCAGCACTGCTCCAACTGAGCTTTGGAATACCAGAGGCCCATAAGGAAGGAAGGCTGAAGGGCTGGCAAAGGTCAAACCTGCAACTCTGGTGGACTTTGACGGAGATTAGGATAAGGGATGTGTGTTGTTCAACACATGCTGCATCTACTTTGCAATCATCAGAGACCTTTTCCTGAACAACCAAGCCCGCATCCACTGGATGCTGTCCTTTTTCAAGTCAGACTGCACAGCCCATTTTGAAAACAAGGTACTCTGGCATGAAATGAAAGGCAAGGGGAACTACTTCCGAGACTGGGATGTGTTCGATAAGGTGTTCACTGAACAGTTCTGTCCAAGGGATGAGCAGCTCATAGCCATCATGAAGTTGGAAGGAACCGACTGGTATCAGGCCAAGGGTCCAGTCAACAACTACAATGACTGCTTCCAGGAGCTCATTGACCTTGCGGAATACAATGATGACAAGACCATTGTCATCAAGTTCCGACGTGGACTTGACCTGGTCCTCCAGAACCAGGTTGCACGCCTCAGAGATAGAGCCCTAGATTTTGACAACCCAGAAGGGTGGTACGAAACTGCATGGAGGGTGTCCCAGAACAGGGAGGCAAATGAGGCATTTGTAGAGACAAGCCGAAACATGGTACGGAACTCCGCACGTCTGGCCCCACCTCCACCCAAATTTGGAGCAACACTTGTTCTGGCTCAGAGGATGTTTCCAAGCTTCACGCCACTCACCCTCACTCAGAACCCCAGTCCCCCACCTCCAAAGAATGGCCCTGCCCCAATGGACATAGATTGCACATGCAGAAGGGGCAGCCTGACCATTATATGCTTTCGATGCTGACAGCCAGGCCACTATGCCCATGAATGCCCCCAAGCCTTTGATATCAGATTGATGACCATGGAAGAAAAGCTGGAGCTCCTCCCGGAGTTCCTTGCACTGGAGGACATCAACAGAACACCCCCTGCAGAAGATAGTCCTGGAGGTGTGGAGTATGACACCCCAGAGACAGATGGAGCGTCAGATTTTGTAACATGCAGCAGGTGAAATGTGTGCCCCTGTTGCCTGTACATAATCAGTTTGCCTGTCTTGAAGTAGAGAATGAGAACCCCCCACTCCCCTTGCTTTGCACAGGAACTCCAGTTGAAGTCACACCAAAATCAGCTCCGACACCCCATCCACTCCACCTCCAGTCCTGGGAAAAATGTCTCCCAAAACAGTACATTGTAGCTGCTGCCCCCAGTCCTAAGTCCCTAGTCATCAAGGTGGAGGTCCAGGACACCAATACCGTGGAAGTCAAGTCTGGACCTGCACTAGTAGACTGTGGAGCCACCGGCCAGTTTATGGACCGTGACTATGTAGAGCGGAACCAACTGACCACTCGGAAACTCCAATGTGCCATCCCAGTGTTCAATGTGGATGGAAGCCCTAATGAGGCAGGATCCATCACAGAGATCATGGATGTGATTCTCCACTACAATGGGCATACGGAGCACACTTCCTTTGCAGTGACCAGTCTAGGGAAGCAAGACACCATCCTTGGGTTCACCTGGCTCCAAGAGCACAACTGTCAGGGTTCGCCGGTTTGATTTCCAAGGTCTTGGTTCTCCAAGTTCCCGGATCTTCCATAACCTTCCATGAGTTTCCATCTCCCCTGATTATGTAAGCAGTGCCAGCGCAGTGATAAGGTTGTAGCCAGTGCAGTGGCATTTCCTCAGCTTGATCTCTGAGGATACCCACTGCACAGGCAAGTCCCTATGTATTTACCATTGATAGCGCTATAGACTGAGGATATCCACTGCACAGTTGGTCATTATCCTGTATCGGCTCTTGTCTCTTGAGTATCTTTGGGTTGTGGCTTCGTCACCAGTGTCACCCTCACAACAACCCAGAGATCAACTGGCAGAGCTGGGAGGTGGCAATGAGTTGATATCCGGCCAAGTGTCATACTTGCCAGTCTGAGGTACGTGAGGAACGTCAAGAGCACCAAAAGATAGAATGGATCATACAAATGTGTCACTCCAGCCCTCACCCACTCCTTTCGGAGGAAGGGTCCGATTCCAAGTGTGACTCCAAGTGTGACTCTGACATTGTCCACCTTGGTCCAGAAGACACGCTAGTGGAAGGGGATTGCTTATGGTATGTGAACCCCCCGCTGGAAATGGAGCACATCCATGCAACTGGAATGACCTCGCAAAGGCTTGCAGAGGCTTTGCAGAAATATGTGAAGCTTGAGACAAAGATCCCGGAGTACCTCTGGGAGCTCAAAGATATCTTTGCCAAAGAGTCATTTGATGCCTTGCCAGAGCAGAAGCTGTGGGACCATGCCATCGAGTTGGAGCCTGGGTCAAAACCCACTAACTGTAAGGTCTACCCACTATCACCCAGGGAGCAGGTGGAATGTGATGCTTTCCTCCAGGAGAATCTCCACACTGGAAGGATTCATCCATCAAAGTCACCCATAGCATCTCTGGTCTTCTTCATCAAAAAGAAGGATGGCTCGCTCCGACTTGTGCAAGACTACTGAGCCTTGAATGCAGCCACAATCAAGAACCAGTACCCAATTCCGCTCATCTCTTATCTGATCACACAACTCCGAGGGGCCAAGTACTTCACCAAGCTAGATGTCTCATGGGGTTTCAACAATGTCCAAATATTTGAAGGGGATGAGTGGAAGGCCACCTTCCACATGAACCGGGGACTCTTTGAGCCGCAGGTCATGTTATTTGGCCTCATGAACAGTCTGGCCATATTCCAGACAAATATGAATGACATCTTCCATATGATAGTGGAAGGGGTCGTCTGAGTCTACCTAGACAACATCCTCATCTTCACCAAGACACTGTCAAAACACTGGAGGATAGTCCAGAGGGTACTGGAGTGTCTTCGAGAACACAAGCTGTTCCTCAAACCAGAAAAGTGTGAGTTTGAATGTCTCTGGATAGGTACCTCAGAGTTATTGTGTCAGAAGGCTCGGTGGAGATGGACCCAGTCAAGGTCTCTGGAGTGGTGGAATGGCCTGTACCTCGGAACAAGAAGGAGGTCCAGTCCTTTGTCGGATTTGTCAACTTCTACCAGAGGTTCATCAAGGACTTCTCCCACCATGCCTGTGGCCTGTTCGACCTCACCAAGAAGGATGTTGGATGGAAATGGGGAGAGCCAGAACAGGCTGCCTTTGACACACTGAAGGAGCTAATCACTTCTGCCCCTGTCCTTTCCTTCATGGACAACTCCTTCCCTTACCATGTTGAAGCAGACTCCTCCGATGTGGCCACCAGAGCAGTCTTATCCCGGCAATCCTTGGACGGCGGTGGGAAGTGGCATCCAATTGCCTTCTTCTCCAAAAGCCTCAGCCCGGTCAAGCGGAACTATCAGATCCATGACAAAGAGATGCTGGTGATCATCCATGCATTAGAGGAGTGGAGGCACTACCTTGAGGGCACTCCATGCTGGTTTGAGATCTGGACAGACCACAAGAACCTTGAGTGCTTCCACTGAAGGAAAATCAAATGAAACACACCTAAAAGCTTCAAACTCCAAGAAGACTTTAAAAACTCCAAGCTCCACACACGTCTATTTCATCTCAGCTTATTCCATCATCTCAGTTCAGCCCAGCCAGTCGACTCAGCCATACCCCATTGATTATCAGTTCATTGATAACTCCATATGAAAGAACCCTAATGTATCTTATCTTTTTCTTGGAATTAACAAACTTTCTTGGATCAGAGCTCATGGCAAATACTCATCATCATTCTAAGTACATTATTTCTGGAAACATTCCTCAGTGGTTTGCATGTGATGTCTTGTGGCGCTGCTTGTGTTTTGGAGATGTGCATAAAAGTTGTTTCCTTGGCAATGACTCTGAGGGATGACAAAATGGGTGCTAGCAGCTATAATGTGAGCTAAATAACCTTTTTCTTCAAGAAAAAACTTATGCTGCTTGCCTTTTGGTCTTGGGAGCATGTATAAATATGGTAATGTGGTTTGACCTATCATCTGCCAAACTCTTGCAGCAACCCTTGAACAGACCTCTTCTAGTTCAGACAGTGTGGAAATATCAGTAAGAGAGAGCACATGATGTGGGTCAAGGTTGCATCATCTAGTAGTGTCACTATTCCATGAAATTTTGCTAGATTTGTATGAGTAAAGTGCTTGATTTTATCTAGCACTTGGTGATGGACAGCTTCAGTAGCACTAGCATTTCACATCTCAGGTTAATGTAGAAATTGGTTAACTGTCTTATTAGCAATAGCAGATTGTCACTTCCTGTAGCTTCACATGCATCTACAGACTCATTATCAACATCAAATTCTTGTGAGTCACTATCAGCTTCCATGGTTTCCAATAACCATGAGTTGGCTTGATCTGAGGTAGCAAATGGTGCACTTTGCAGATCATCATTATGTGTCTTTGCAGCATGCTTGAGGAATTGAATGGTGTTGGTAGTTATGGGAGTTGACAATGTGGTAGGTGGTGTGAAGCACTGCTGATAGATGTCATGTGCCTTGCGTTCTGTTTCAGGGAAACG
The DNA here is from genome assembly GCA_003316465.1 of Ramaria cf. rubripermanens. NCBI lineage: Eukaryota > Fungi > Basidiomycota > Agaricomycetes > Gomphales > Gomphaceae > Ramaria > Ramaria cf. rubripermanens. The sequence continues at coordinate 15,680 of QFFB01006455.1, forward strand.
AAAGGTGTATGCTGATGGTGCAAGTGATTTAACTTCATAATGACCAGTCACAGTGCCCATAGATGCTTGCATGCCCTGCAGTTCTGAGTGAAGGCTGGGCAAGAACAATAACCCCAGCCATAAACATTTAGTCACCATAGGTAGCATTTGGGAAGGCACTTGAATGTTGGCCAGGGAACTTTCACAGGTACTCCATCATACCTTGGATATGTGTGATTGTGAGATGGTGTATGTTACCTTATCAATATTGGCTTGTTTGCCTTCAGATGACCACCATACCACTGGGGTGACTGGTGGAGGACTTGGCTCAAAGTCTTGAGCTTTTCATCCAGCAACCAGGTCCACACCCCCATCCTGATCTTGGAAAAAGTTTGAAAGCCACTCATAGTACTGTTCTTCTATGCTTCAGCAGTTGAAAATACTTGGTAATATGTGTGTGATAAGTAAGAAAATCAAAATGTCCAAGTGCAGATGTTTGCGTGTGCGCTTCCACCAGTGTACGTTTCTGTTTCAGAGTCCCATTGAAAGACTCTAGATAGTTTGTTGTGGTATAACATATGACACCCTCAACAGCAACCTTGAGTATTATAGATGTATGTGTGCAGCCTTTTTGGGACCAACCCTGCCAGAGAGAGGCTGGCATCCATGTATCAGTCATATATTTGAGGTAATTTAGTCCAGCAGTCACTGCAACTGCCATCTCTGGAACTTGCTTCAGGTTGGTGAGCATGATTCTCTCTTGTGATATAATATTTTGAGCAGTTTCATATTCAACTGTGAGAAGCAGCCTGTATGATTTGAGGCAGAATATATGAAAATAGTGTCAAGATTGGAATTTAGGGCAAAGATAGAACATCAGTGTAATTCTGACATGGGCCTACAGTCATAGCAAATAATGTACACAATGAATTGCACATGTCCTCAAGGAAAGGTCACCCCAGTTCAGGTGTTCCTTTCACTGATCTGAACACTCCTGTGAAGTGCTGTGAATAGTGGTTTTGGCAATGCCCCAAAACGGGCATAGCAAATACGATCAAAGGTTAGAGCTTACCATGAGGAACAACTACTGATGAGGGAGGAGGTCATTGCACTAAGGTTTGTTCTACTAGTGAGGAGTCAAATAATGAGGTAGACGTATGATAATTGAACTAGAGAATTATACAGGCAGAATCGAAGTACTTATAGTAAAAAAGTGAATGCAGGGGGGGATGGATCAAGAGGGACTAGAATACTGTGGAAGAGTAACATGTAATAGGACACAGAGTAAGGGTCAAACTACACCTTCATGAGGTAATGCAGCTGATGGGGCCTAGGTGTGAAACCTGTCAGGTAGGCTGGACTTCTGCTCTCACTTGGTGACCCTGCACTCCACAGAGTAGATACAAAGGGTGCAAAATGAGGGTGAAGTATCATGGCATAATGGTGAAGATATTGTTTGGGGACCAGCGAATAGTGGTGCAAGTGGTATATGCATGGGGGTGGCATCATGGGGTATTTTGGTGATGGCAGAGGTCATGGGTAGCATGATTGGCCAGGAGGATACAGGAAGAAATGGCAATCCTGACAAATAGCTATAAAATTACTTACTCCTCCTCCTCCAGCATGCATAGTCTACCCTGTATTTGCTGTTTTGGGAAGTCAGGTGTCTTTCCCAATTGGAGGACCTGTTTCCAATGGTTGGACCAGCACTGCCTGATATGAAACTTGCACAAAAGAAGCCAGATATTCAGCCACACCCATAGTAGTGCACCACATTCCTTTGTGTCAGTATCAGTGATTGCAACCAATGGTGTGAATGGAATGCCATCCTGAGAGCCCAGAGAGTCATGCCATTATTTAGAAGTTCAGTGAGAATCCACATATTATAACCCACATGTGTGGCTTTGCTTCCAGTTGCCAAGAAAAGAAAGAACACAAGGGGTACTCCCACATTGGGTTCAACAACACCAAGTGCAATTAATAATAGGACATGATGGTCACATATACCAAATGTGCCATCAAATAATATTTTCTTATTGTGTCCTAATCTCCATGCTGCAATTTTCATTTCTTCTGATGCAGATGGTGACTTGGTCATACTTCACAATCCTTGCTTGGTAATGAAAGACTGATGCAGCAATGTTGGGCTTGAATTCCAGTGAGCACAGGTTGAGCCAATCATTGAGATTGTGTTGTGCTGTGCAGGCTACATTAATGCCATGTAGCCTAGAATACTTTTGGTAGAGTGTGCTAGAATCAGTCTGCAAAAACTCATAGTGAACATTTGCAGTCTTAGGGTTGAAGGTAGTTAGACCATTGTATAGCTTGGCACAACATAGCTCTTGATTGCAAGTCTGGATAGCTGCAATGCTAGTAATATCACATAGATAACTAGTGTTCTAAACATAAGAAAGAAATGCGAACCTGGCACCATCATTTAACTGAACTAAGGCTACCTGCCACACATGCGGAATGTTTGGGAGGCATACCATTCATCAGTTCTGACATTCTTCACTGTGCAACAAGATCCTAGTGACTCACCGTACTTGAAAGCCAGCGATAAGGTATGTAATGTCTAAGTGAGCCAAACATCCTGTAAAATGGGAGAGTGATTTGCATCACCATTCCTTTTCATTTGCATCAAGACCTCTTGCTTTACAGTGCTGCTCATATTTTGACTTCCATGCCCCAGTACTAGAATTGCATTGGCTTTTTCCTTGTCAAACAATGTCAATTTGGAGTGAGGAGCTGTCCCCACCACTGTAGTAATACACAAGTGTCCCATTTCCCCCATGTGTGCTCCAGCACATACTCCATCCATTCCCTAGATCCTCCTGGTTGCGCCAATCTAGTCCTTGTTCTTGCAGTAACTTGGATGCAGCCTGCTGCACTTGTACCTCCTCCAAGTATAATTGAAATGTATGGCTACAAGTGTTGTATTGTTGCCATATTTCATCCCTTTGTGTTGCATTTATGAACAGCATGTTGATATCAACCTGCATCATTTCATAAACATGAAACCAGGGCTGCAAACATGCTAAACAAGGGACTTACTTTCACATGACCTCCCCGCTGCATGAGGGGTTTGCACCAGAAGCATGGATAGGCAAGGGGAACAAGGAGAGAAGCAGTGTGGAATGCTAGATTGAACCCTGAAGATTCCCACCAACTGTGGCTTGACTTTTGAATGTGACACATCATTGGACTTTCATCAGACACTAGCTACAATAGTTGTAAGACATTATCAACATTCAATAAGAACCGAGTGCATACCTTTTGAATACAGTGTATGGTTCCAATACCCCAATCCCAAGTGGCACCCATCTGCTGTTTGAGTGAGTAACACTTGTGACAGTTGTCTCCAAAGGAATGGACACAGGAATGAGCAGATGTGGTTGTGGTGAAATTTTATATTTTGACTGAATAGCTAGTGCATCCAAAGGTTGGGCCTGATCTGCTGCTGACCAAGCTTGTTGTTAGAGCATCAGACCCCAAGTCAGCTCACTTATATAAGTGCCAAACCTGTGGTGGAGCAAGCAAAACAAAATATATCATTGCAGCATGGGGTCATTGGAACCCATGGAATTTGAAGGGAGTGGTGTATAACATACACTCACTCAATTGAACACTTATGAAACCAGTCCAGAAAATAGTAATTTATATTAGAGGTTTTTCACAAGTTTATTTTGTTTTATTTTCTCCTATCCTTTTACTCTTCAATTGTCATCATCACTCATTAGAAGAACTCCACCCCTAACATCCTGGGTAGTATACCTGTTCATCTGATGTTTTAGCATGAGCAGGGGAATATTTGCTCCACCCTGCCTCCATCCATCCATCCCTGCAACTCATTTCCACCTCACCTATTATTCTGTTTTGAAGATAATTTTAGAATAATAATTCTAGTATAAATACTCCCATAATTTTTAGATGAAACCAGTGACAAAATATCAGCCAGAACTTTTATCTTGCACAATCCAAATATTTACTTATTAAAACCACCAAGAAAATATTTCCTGACCTCTACTTGCTGTTTCTGGCAGCTCCAAAGCATCATAAAAATCATCTAGTTATTATTGCAGTCCTAGGCCCTTGAAACCGAACATATTTTCACCCAGAATTGCCCAAGCAATGTATATCTTTTGTTACTAGCATCACTGAGCCAAATTCCTGTTTCATCCCTGAGGTCGAGTGCTGACACCCTGCATCATGTGACCTACTGTGTCATCAACACACAAACCCCATTTGGTGCTGTGTTAATGAGGCATAACACCCTTGATATGCTAAGATATTATTTTATAAAATATTTCACTGCCAGATATGCATTTAGCTACACTTACCACTATGCAGTATATGTAGCCAAGGAGGCTGAAATCCCTGAACTGACATGTGAAGAGGAAACTGTAAGATAGTAACTTCATGACAAGTATATGTTAACATTTGTTGACAACAGTTCATCTCCACACCCCAGGAACTACCTGTGAAGCCACAACACTCTCATAAGGACACCATAGGCCATCCCTTCCAGTCTATTCAAAATACACCAGGTTCTCCAACAGCTGTACATGTACCCTCTGATTCAGACACCATTCTAGCCAGAACTGTAGCAAGCCAAAGCAAGCATGTCCCTCATCTGTCAAACCATGCATTAAAGATGTACTAACAGGAATAATACCTATCAGCCTGCACACAACGGTCCTTCTACATGGACAGTCTATAATACAGTCATTCATGTGGCAAAGAGACTACTACTGTGGGTTGACTGGTGCAGAGAATAAGTTGTACAGCCTGTTCTTCTAGGATGTAACACAGGTGACATCTTGTGATGATGACCTGGCTTCATGTGACATATGGCATAGTACTTGTGACTTGTGACTTGTGACTTGTGATGTATATGCAGCTATTTCCTGTGACAAAGCTTCAACTTGGTGCCCTAAACTTGGGGCTTGACTTGGACTTGAGTGTAAGACTTAAGAAACACTTGACTTGAGAACTGAACTTGACTTTAATTTGTACAGAAAGACTGAGCCCTTATATACACATCCCCAAGCTACAATGATGTCGTGCACTGCAATGGGTTGAGTCATATGATGAGCAAGCAGTCATGAGTCAGGATGAGCCATGGTGAGAACACAAAGCACAAAAGGGGAAACAAAGGAGAAACAACAATAGTGAAAGTAAGCAAGAATGTGTCAGATAGGAGTAAAGTATGGTGAATGAGTAACAAAAGATCCAAAAATAGAACAAATATGAGTCATAACAAAAAGACTAACTAAAACAGAACAAGGTGAGTCATAACAAGAACACTATAAATATCCACCAATCATGGTTGTACAAACTGTCCACCATCTCTAAGATTAGTCAGAGTATTAGCCAGCACAATTGAGTCATGATAAGAGGGTGACAAATCAGTAACAGAAATAGCTCCTAAACTTCTCCTTAATCCACTCCCAAGATAGAACATGAGGGGGGGATAGTTGTATACAGTCTCAAGGAACTCTATGATGAAGGTTGAGATGGATCAATGTGGGAGGGTTTGTTGGGTATAGAGCCTGGAATTCTGCCTCATATTCTTCCCTTCCTTCATTGTGAATGACCTTGCCTGTATATCCAGGGAACATGAACAGCTGTGTGTCATCTTGGAAAAATATGGAATGTCCAATGACATATGATTTCAGAGTATAGGGATGTGACTTCTTTGTCAATAGCCATGCTGCTTTGGGTAACTGGGGATGAAGCATATGATGTAGCTTGGCATGTCTTCAAATATCCTTGAAATTGAGTGACCATCATGATAGTGAAGGTGATGTTGGAGACTCAATGGTCTGAAGGGGAATAGAGTCTGAAGCTGTGTTAATGGATGGAATGGGGATAGTAATGAACTGATAATTGATGGGGTATGGCTGCATTGTATGGCTGTGCTGTGAGATGATGGAATAGGCTGAGATGAAATAGATGTGTGTGGAGCTTGAAGTTTTTAAAGACCCTTGCATGTTGTGATAAATAATATATCTATATATTCTCTGAGTCAAATCATTAATATCTCATCATTATGTGATTACTAATTCACTGTTACACCAAGGTAACATGCCACTAGCATCAGTGTGATTCACTGACCACACTGATCAGAATATTATTGAACTCATATACGAACATATGACATCACGAGCGTCTCATGGAACTGGGGAGAATGAGACCCCAATTGGAGACCAAGCATCTAAAGGACAAATTCGATGTGATTAAAGATTACATAATCACCAGGCCACCTGACCATTCGATCATGCTACACTATTCGGAAGTAGTGTACAGGGCCATCGGAACTTGCAGAATGTGAGTGGAACAGAATACCAAGAGTATTCATCAAACAGCTGCCCAAGGAACAGGGCAAAGAGGGCACGAGTACCTATACATTGACATGCATATATTTGAGGAATTTCAAAGATTTGTTTTTCCTATTGTTTCAAACGACACGAATCACTGATTACGATTACCATTCCATGTTGCAAAGGGCTTTGTATCTCCTGACCAAAGTCTCCTAACATTCCATCCACCTGACCATTATCCTCATCATTATCACTACCTGTCAGACTGCATGTAGTCGCCCCTTTGTCCACATGGATTGATTACCCCATTGGCTCCAGATATTTTATCGCAGATTATCTGTGACGATGTAGTATAAATATTCTAGTACGACCTGTACGTTACACTAGTTAGAATATAGTCTACACTCACTCTGAGTCAGAATTTAGTCTGCACTCAAATCACACACAGTCTACAGCGACTTAAAAGATTTTTACTCACTGTTTTACACAGCTTTGAAGCCTGCTTTAGTAGTACAACTATTGTGACTTACTTATCTGCTCATAGATCAACTTCTCTGAGCCATCACTGGGTAATCCCTTACTCCACTCTTTGTCAATATCTAAGAGCCACATTTCTGGTTGCCATCATCCTTGTCAGGAACCCATGATTGCATCATCAGGTACCTTGACAAATCTCAGCACAGGCGATCGACTACTTCAACAGTGATTCACCAATATTACAATTGCTTGGTTTCTATTGCCACTCACAGGCTCATCTTCGGGAGCTTTAATCGCCACATTAGGAGCATTGATTAGTCATCAATCGCACTTTGTTCCCACGGGTGATACCCATTGAGCAATCATCTTATTCATTCGCACAGACGAAATAACAGGCTTATTGATCTATAACAACAACATTGCAGAGCTTGAAGCTATTGTATATGATTTTCCTTCAGTGCCTTCTTGCCTGCACCCTGCAATGGTGCCTTAGTTGCACACAGCATCAGATGTGCATACACTGTCTAACCCACATGGGGCTTGTGTACAAGGTAAGACACCATCTGTTAGGGGACACCCCATGTACCATCCCTGATGTTCCAGAGTTGCACCTCCAAAGGTCCAGAGTCACACCTCTGAACAAAGTTCTGAACTCTGCTTCCTTCCACCTTTGGAGTAGCTCCAGAAGTGAAACCACTCATGTACAAAATACAGGTTCAGGTAGGGAACAGCAGAGGATAGGGTTGGCAAGTGATGAGCAATGGCCCTGATTGCAGTTGGGCATAGTATAATGCAGGCTTGCTGGCAGTGGGGAACTTTAGACTTTTCTCTTTGGTTTTCCACTCTGCCAGGTAAGATACCCTCTCATTGTATATTTCATTGATTTATGTATGTCTTTGGTTTTCCCCTCTGCCAGCCTGTGTGATCTCTGCAGTGCTCAAGGGTTGCCCTTACACTATCACTGCTTGTTCACAGCACACCACTCAAGTATGTTCAGGATCATGACATGTCCACTGGACTATTCAAGAACCCATGCATCACATGCATACTCTGGACGCACTGGTTTGCCAATCACCATGATCAAGGCATTGTCTTTCGCATATATTTCAACCCAATTCCACTCCCCACAATTGCTTGTGCTAATAAAACCCACTTCATAGATGGAGAACTACATAGACAAGTGGAAGGATGGATGCTTCTGCCAAGTTGACTTTACCAAAAAGTCATACCACAAAAAGTATGAGAGCTACTTGGAGAATTTAGAGGAATGGTGAGAACACCCACAAAGCAGACATATTTTGGCATGTCTGCAGCAGTGGCTCTATGACAAAGTCAGGTATGCCCAATTCTCTCTCCACTCCCATACCTGCTGAGGTGAAATAGGGCACTGTCTGAGGCTAGTTGCATTTTGTCATGACTGCTATTTTTCAGATCTCAAGTTCAGCGAATTATGTTGATCCCTCTTATAATAAAATCAATATAAAGTAATACTATCACTGATCAGGATGTGGATCACTTTCCTCATTTTATTAATGAATAATTAGATACTTGAAATAATTTTTTTTAAATTTGTGAGAATATTTAATTGAATGTGAATTATATACCTATCAACTTTTATTACCAAACAAGTCAGAGTTTGTGTTGCCAGAGACATCCAATGTGTAAGACAGGATGCTGATCAGGATGCCGGCAGTTTTTGGTCACATTTGGTCACGATTGTTAACATTCACCGCAGCCTGCTAGGCTGTCACACTCCACATGCTTGAAAGTGAACCTGGCTATCCAGGCAGTGTACTAAGACTGGCATCGTGTATATAATGTGTTTTACATACAATATGTGAAATATGATTTTTACCAATTATTTTAAGGCTGAATGACCACATAGGGGGGCTAAAAGCATGTGCTGCCTGCATATATAGCCCCCCATCTTCCAACACAGCTGCTTTTTTTCATCAAAAAAATGTAGTTATATTCTTAATATGTTAATCATGATTGTCAATAATTTTTGGCACCCCCAAATGTTCCAGGGGTGGTGGAATGTGTAAGTGATCCACATCCTGACCTGATCCACATCCTGATCGGTGATAGTATTTTAATGAAATCAGTGTTTTATTATGCCTTGGCAACATGACACCAGATAGGGCACACATGTCGATGATGCAGGAGGTCACGTGATGCAGGGTAACGCTTGGCTTTGGGGACAAACCAGGAGCTTCACTCAGTGATGTCAGATAACATAAATATACATCCCTCAGGCAATCCTGGGTGTAAAGGTGTTCGGTTTCAAGGGCCTAGAACTGCAATGATAACTAAATGATTTCTATGATGCTTTGTGTTATGAATAAAATATCAAAGTATATTAATATTCATCCGAATATTAATACTGAAAGAAATAATTTTTTATGATTCAACACCCTCAATAATCTTCGATCCCACCCGAAGGTCAATGATATATCACATACGGAATGCTATTCTATTTACCAACCCCATGCTTGAACGATCCATCACTATCTGACCGATAGATCAACCAGACATTCTATTTTACCCCTAATGACATCAATGATTGGAGATGGCCCCAAGGCACTACCCCACATCCAGTGACAGATCCAAAACACCGAGATGCTATTTATAGATACCCTCGAGTCAAGCTCACCCTGCGTGAATATCACAATTGTGAGTTAAATAATTGCATATATATTTCTCCTAAATGTACAGTGGATACAAACTATGTTGACCATTCACCTCCTGTTTCCAAGTATATACAGTATGACTTCCTTCCGCTCTTTGTAACGTTCATCTTCATTTGATTAGGTAATCTGTTACTGAAAATATTCGTCCCAAGCCACTGTGATTACTTATATAGCTAGTTTTTACATTGTAAATACTAGTAGCAATAAGACTCACCCCACACAAAATTGTCCAAAGTTTTCAGTTGAAGTAGTAGTCAAGATAACTTGCACATATTGCAGTTTACTTGAATTTCTCTCTCAAAAACAAACCTTTGTTCGATTCAGCTCCACTTGGAGCTTGAATTATATTTTCTTATCATATAAACAAACCACACATTATAAGACTTTGGAGCTGCCAGAAACAGCAAGTAGAGGTCAGGAAATATTTTCTTGGTGGTTTTAACAAGTAAATATATGGATTTGTGCAAGATAAAAGTTCTGGGTAATATTTTGTTACTGGTTTCGTCTAGGAACTATTGGAGTATTTATACTGGAACTATTCTAAAAATATCTTCAAAGGGAAATGACAGATGAGGTGGAAATGAATTACAGGGATGCATGCATGCAGTCAGGGTGGAGCAGATATTCCCCTGCTCATGTTGAAATGGCAGATGGATAGGGGTATTACCTAGGATGTTAGGAATGTATTCCTTCTAATTAATGGAGATGACAATTGATGAGTAAAAAGATAGGGGAAAATAAAACAAAATAAGCTTGTGAAAAACCTCTAATATCAATTATTATTTTCTGGACCTGTTTCATAAGTGTTCAGTTGAGTGAGTGTATGTGATGCATCACTCCCTCTAAATTCCATGTGTTCCAAAGACTCCATGCAGCAATCTCCATGCTGTAATAATATATTTTGTTATACCTGTTCCACCAAAGGTTTGGCGCTTATGTAAGCAATCCTACCTATTGGTTATGCAGGGTAATGACATATGCAATGCAATCCACGATCTGGTCTCAACCAGGTGATGTAGTGAGTGTTAAAGGGCCAGTGAATGGTCTAACAGTTTCTAAAATGCTATAGACTTTTATCTTTTAGATAAAATTCAAATAATTCGTCCAAGTTCTGGATAAGTCTTCTAGGACCAAGAGGAAATTGATTGAAACATATTTATGATTATTTTCGTATTTTCTTTATCACAACAATCCCCCCTGTGTCCTTCCATCATGCCAAGATCAGTGAGGTCCCCAAAGCCTATCCTGCTCCTATTTGCTGGTCACTGAACATTATCTTCACCATCATGTCACAATACTTTGCAGTTGTTCTGCATCATTCACATCCACCCTGCAGGGTGCAGGGTCACTGAGTGCAAGCAGGAGTCTGGTATAGCCGATGGGTTTCACTCATAGACCCTATCAACCGCCTTGCCCCATGAAGGTGTAGTTCAACCCTTACTCTATGCCCTATCGCATGCTATGACTCCACAGTGTTCTAGCCTCTCTCTATCCATCCCCCCCTGCATTTGTTTTTTACTATAAGTACTTCTATTCTGCCTGTATAATTCTCTAGTTCAATTATCATACGTCTACCTTGTTATTTGACCCCTCACTAGTAGAAAAAACCTTAGTACAACAATCCACTGCCTCATTGGTAGTTGTGTCTGTTGGTGAGTACAAACCTTTGATCTTATTTGCTATGCCCCCTTAGGGGCATCGCTGAGACTGCTATTTGCAACACTTCGCAGGAGTGTTCAGATCAGCAAAAGGAACACCTGAACTGGGGTGACCTTTCCTTGAGGACATGCGCTATTCATTGTGTACTACTCTTGGGTTATTTGCTATGACTGTAGGCCCATGTTGGAATTACACTGATGTTATATCTTTACTCTGAAATCCAATCTTAACACATTTCAACATGACTACTCTCAACTCACAAGTTTACAAATGAAGATTTTAATGCAGCTGCACATGAGGCTATGGTAGGGAGTGAGGATGAGCAAGGTGTGGCATAAGCAGGCAGCATACTACAGTTCAAATCAATGAATTGATATTTTATCACCCTTGATCCCTGGAATGAATCTCTTTTCTACCTTCTCTGGCCACTGTGTGACACAGAATGGGCAAGGGCACTTCATATACCACCACATCATGCCACACTGGTACCATAACTCTCTGTAGGGTATGTTACGACAACGATATGATTCTACCTACTCCACCTACACGTTCACACACTCACTATACCCCCATTGTCAGCGATACACTGAGCCCACCACACTCTCTCAAATACACCAAGTCATCAATGCCACACATACATGTCTGAGGCACACACAGTGCACACCAAGTCAAGTTAAGCCCCACACTGAGAAACACCGAGCACATCCAAGGGCCTCATCACATAAGGCTGAATATCAAGCTCCAGAGCAAGCAGAACAGGTATACATCTGTCCAAGGGGACACAACCCTGTACATTTGGTCTAATCTCTCCTTATATTGATATGAAACATTTAGGATCTATTCTCCCGATGATCCATATGTTGACCTTTCCATTGTAGTGCTCAGGTAGTCATTCCATGGATCCATTCACCTCACTATGTGACTTACCATGGATTGCACCCCCTCTCCTTTCATCCCCATATGTACATCACATGTCAATCCACCCCCTCATGTTGCTTTACCTACCCCTCTCTTTCTCTGATTCACCACAGTCTCACAGTAGTCTACGCTTGTATAAAATGCTGTTTGGCACTCATATATTCATTTATCTTTTTGCTGGTCAATCTCTGTGCTCGAGTCAACGCATAGACATTCCCCGAGTCTTGCACTATGTATCTAAAGCTACCATCTCTATATCTCTCACACCTCACACATTCTCTTCACTACCATCACTCTTCACACATACCTCAGCCAGTCACTATCACTGTGGCCACCTGATCACTTGATGACACACCAAGGACTCTAGCCAACTCCCCAGTGCCACATCCTGCTGCACCAACCCTGCACAACACATGCAAACAATCACTCACAACACCCCTGAACATTCCTTACGCTATGTCATACTTATATCACCCCCAGCCCATTACTTATCACAGGGCAGCCCCTATAAGGAGCTTTGAAAGGACACCAGATGTATATGGGGTGCTATGTTGGTGCTAAGAGCACTATAGGGCTGCCCTTCTGGATTATGGAGAACAAGATAATCAGCACTTGTCTACTGGGCTATGTGAGCTATCTTGACTATATACTGCTATGAATTCATCCTGTTTTTACTGATGTTTTCCCTCCTGCCACAGCAGCCTTCATACCTGCACCAACCAAAGGGCTTCACTGTCAGCCATACCTCATCTGCATTACATTCTCTGTCATATATCCATTCGGCTACAGCAGAGCATCACATAAAAACCCCACATTCCTCCAGAAACACCCATTGGTGGCCACTTTCTATGCCTGTTACAAGCATTAAACGAAATCACTCTGCTTCCCCAATGATCTGGTCACAAATTGTATTATCAATCATCTGGAAATGGAGGAACTGTGCCATGACTGGGCACAGTGTCCCACAAATCAGACAATCACATAGAGGCCTGAAATTACTGCAGAACAAGTGCTCTGCTATGATACACATCTTTGCATCATAGCTCTGCTTGCATCATCTATTTCACCTAGCAATTCCATGTCACTGCTGTATATTATGTTGTAATAATTACAGAAATTATATTTAAATTGTATGATTATCATGTAGAATCTAATACTGCACTATTGCTCCACCTTGCACACAGTCCTTGGTGCCTTTGAAATTCTAGCTCTTCTATCATATTTGTGGGATTACAGTGTCAAATTAGCTATTATTTCTGAGATGAAAATTAGAATTTGTTATAAAACAGGAAATTGGAATCATACAGGCAGTCAGTCCAGTTCAGAGGTAAGGTGACCTAGGGCCCTTACCTCTGACACCCCAGACATAGCACATTTTCTCCCCTTGACATGAAAACATGCTATGTCTGGGGTGTGATCTGGGTGCCACCATCGATGTATAGTAAAAAATGTCAAATTTTTGTGGCAATATCACAGTTTTTGTGGCAATATCACAGTTTTTGTGGCAATATCACAGTTTTTGTGGCAATATCACAGAATATTGAAAACAGATTATGTAAACATTGAATTTAGAAGTTCAATTGAACACTAAACTAAGGACTGGCTTGAAAAAAAAATAACGCTCCGTGGCAATGCCAGGGGTACTTATGCTCGTTTAGGCAGATTTTTTTGCACTCAGTACAATCACCCATTGAGTGATGAAGGTAGTCCGGATCCATTACTGTAAAACAGCATCATTCAGGAACAGCCAACAGAAGAATCAAGGAAACGGAATGCTTGCAGTAGCTGGCAAATCCGTCTACATGGTATGCATACTCTTCTGTCTGGCACACAGATTAATAACCGCCTAGCTTGGGATGTAACCACTGCAGGTCGGTCAGCAGACAAAAAACAATCATTTATGATATCGATAACACCGAGCACATGGGAGGATAATATAAATAGAGAGGCCATCAACGATCAGACGATCACAGATCCAGCATGAAACCGAACACTGCTGTGGCTCTATTACCAGCGTGTTTCGCTTGCGGGATGATGGAACTTACTACCTACCGTATAATATTCTACAGAATTCGGTTTGGGCCAATCCGCACCTGCAAAATGCGTTGCTTGTAACTTGCTAGCACACTCAAGAGCGTAATAAACGACGGAAGGATGCCGTCAGACTTCCTTCTTCCTCTTTCGCACCGTCTACTATGGGACCGCTGAAAGGCCATTCTTCTGCCGTGCTGCCTCCGTCGATCCAGTCTTTCCTCACTTTCTTGTACCTGATGTAAGTCGCCTTGAAGTCTTCCACTGTCACCCAACCCTCTCTATCCACACCAATACGGTGGCAGATCTCTTGTAATTCATCTTTCCGATCCTGCCACTGTTGAGCCTCCAGGCGCCAAGTACGTACCTCGTCGTCAGTGAGGTGCAAAGGACAAGGGGCGGAAGTATATTTTGGCCAAACAGATCGAAGCGTAAGAAGTTTGGCTCGCAGCTATAATATCAAGTTAGTATCAAATATTGACAGTGACAAGCAGGAACGGTACCCACAATATGAAACATTCCACCCCATGATAGCGATGCACCCTGAGCTAGGGCGGCGAATAATGTAGTGTACGAATCAGTTAGTGTATGGTAATAATAAGGAGCATGGCGCGTGACCACAGCTCTATAGTATATCACCATGTTCTTCGCGGCAACGTCGTCCCTGGCGGCCTTTTGCGCATCCTGGCTCATTTCTTCTATGTTTTCTGGCAAGGCAGCAATCTCGAGCCCTCGGGGTAAACTCCATGGAGCGTGATAGCGAAATAGAC